>JAXQQM020069709.1:0-230598 GCA_034641835.2 Pinus albicaulis
GTTTTATGGGGAAAAATAATAAAAATGTGGGGACTACAAGGGTACAAAAATAACAATAAGGGGGCTACACTAACAACAATAAGGTACTACACTAGTAATATAGGACTTAAAATGGCCATCTGCTCAAAAAAGTGTTGTCCTCAACGCTTGAGGTTTTGGATGCTTCTCTATAAAATTCTCATCCTCCCATTTGGAATATTCAATGGGTAAGTTATTCCGCTCGATGAGATACTCGAAATCGATCGATTTCGTAGTTGCTGAGTTCTTTTTTTCTTCATGATTCGTAGTTCCAATATGATTTTTTCCTTCCTCATCAAGTTTTGGCAATATTGTTCAACTAGAATTTTGTCACCTATAACCTTATTTAAGCATGAAACATGGAAAACTGGGTTCACTCGGGAAGATGTAGGGAGCTCAAATTTGTATGCCATAGTACCAATATTTTTCAACGCCTTGTAAGGACCATAGTACTTTGGTGATAATTTATATCCTTCTTAGCTTGCTTGGGGACATTTATTTTGTATGGTTGTAGTCGTAAAAATACCCAGATGCCTACATCAAAACTTCTCTTGTTGTGATGTTGATCTGCTTGTTATTTCATTCGATTCTGTGCCAAATTTAGGTTATCCTTTAAGAGTTGGAGAACTTGTTTTTGATGCTTGATTTGATCTTCCACTGCTTGAACCTTATAATTTTATCTTATAATTTTATGAAACCAACTCACAAAATAGAAGAAAAGATAGATCAACACCTTAGAAATCAGCCTCTTCAAGGGGCAAACCTCCTTTACATTACATAAATGAACAATTCTTGGATGATATAAATGACAAAACCTCCTTTATATATATAGGAGTCCATGGGGTCACAATATAATCCTAGCCTAACAATAATAATGTAAGGGCACAACAATAACAATAGTGGGAATTTTTGGGTGCAATAATAACAATATGGGGACTACATGGGTACAACAATAAAAATAAGGGGGCTACACTAACAAAAATAAGGGAATATACTAGTAATATATGGACCTAACATGCCCCTCTCCTTCAAAAATGTGTTTTCCTCAACGCTTGAGTAGTTTTGGATGCTTTTGTATAAAATTCTCATCCTCCCATGTGGAACCTTGAGTGGGTGATTTCTTCCACTTGATGAGATACTCTGAAATTGATCGATTTCGTAGTAATCGAGTTCTTGTTTCCAAGACGACTTCAGGTTCCATTGTGATTTTTCCTTCCTCATCAAGTTCTAAAATATTGTTTGAACTAGAATTTTGTCACATAGAACCTTCTTTAAGCATGAAACATGGAAAATTGGGTGCACTTGGGAAGATGCAAGAAGCTCCAATTTGTATGCCATGATACCAATATTTTTCAACACCTTGAAAGGACCATATTACTTTGGCTATAATTTATTATGCTTCTTAGCTTGATTGAGGGAAAATTTTTTGTATGGTTGTAGCCGTAAAAATATCCAGTCGCCCACATCAAAACTTCTCTCGTTGTGATGATGATATGCTTGTTGTTTCATTCGATTCTGTGCCAAATTTAGGTTATCCTTAAAGAGTTGGAGAAATTTTTGTTGATGCTCGATCTGATATCCCACTGCTCGAACCTTAGAATTTTATCTTAAATATGATGTGATGGAAATTGGATGATATCCATAAAGTGCCATAAATGTTGTAATTTTTTCTACAGTGTGGAACGAAGTGCTATACCACCATTAAAATAGAGATAACCACTTGACCCATTATGTTTTTTTATCAGATACAAAGAAAAGAAGATAGCCTTCCAAACATTTGTTCACTATCTCTGTTTTCACATCGAATTGAGGATGATAAGATGAGCTATGAGCTAGATGAGTTCCTAAACAAAAAAATAATTCCGTCCAAAATTTTTTAGTGAAAATGGGATCTCTATCACTTACAATAATCTTTGGGTTTTCATGTAGCTTTTGAATTGTTTCCATAAATTCACTAGAAACTATACTTGCTTTAAATGGATGAGATAATGCACAAAAGTGTGCATACTTGGTAAGTCTATCAACTACCACCATGATGACACTCTTTCCTCCGGACTTAGCTAAATCTATGATAAAATCCATTGAAACCTCCTCCCAACGTTGACTTGGAATGGTTAAAGGTTATAGCAGACTCATGATCTTAATTCTCTCAACTTTATTTTTCTAGCAAACCAAAAATTCTACCCCAAACTTTTGAATATCAGATTTAAGGCCATCCCAAAAAAAATATTTCTTCACCTTGTGGTAAGTTTTTAAACATCCCAAGTGTCCTCCTAAGGGAGAGGTGTGCAATTCCAAAATAGTATTTTTTTTTAGTCGAGAATTCTTTCAAAGATATAAGTGATCTTTGTACCATAATGAATCATTTTTCCAACTAAATGTATCAGATGTACTAGGATCTTGCTACAACTTTTGAATATGTGTCCACATTTCTTTTTCATTCTTTTATTCCTCCCTTGCTTCGGTTATCCAATCTGGTTGGATAATATAAATGACACAAAGAAATGCTTCCACATCCTCATCCTTCCTTGAGAGTGCATTTGCAACAACATTTAGCTTACCTTTTTTGTAGATGATTTCAAAGTCATAAACCAACATCTTTGTGACCCATTTTTGCTGATATTATGAAGATATTCTTTGTTCCAAAAAGTATTTAAGACTATCATGATCAGTTTTTAACTTGAAGTGTCTTCCCATTAGGTAAGGTCACCATTTCTTTAGTGTATGTAGTATTGCCAACATTTCCTTCTCAAAAATAGCTTTATTTAAATACTTTCCTTTGATTGCACGGCTTTCAAAAGAAATGGGTCTTCCTTCTTGCATTAAAACAACACCAATTCCCTTTCCCAAGGCATCACATTCCACAATAAAGGTTTTTGTGAAGTCTGGCATAACTAACACCGATGCTTGCCACATTACCTCTTTAAGATGTTCAGATGCCTTAGTTTCTTCAGGAGTCCATGAAAATGCATCTTTCTTCAATAATGTTATTATAGGTGTTTCTATTCTCCCATAATTATTAACAAACTTGAGATAATACCCTGTTAACCCGAGAAATCATCGCAACTATGTTATGGTTAGGGGGAATTTCCATTCCTTAATGGATTTAATTTTTTTAGGGTCTACCTTAACACCCTCCTGAGATAAAATATGACCCAGATATTCCACCTCTTTTACTCCAAAGAAACATTTGGAGGTTTTTTCATATAATTATTTCTCCTCCAATAGTTTGAGCACCCTTTCAACATGTTGAATATGATCCTTCCAAGACCCGTCGTAGATTAGTATATCATAAAAAGATACTAACACAAATTTTCGAAGGAATTGTTTGAAATTTGAATTCATCGATCCTTGAAATGTAGAAGCTACGATGGTATGGCCAAAAGGCATGACCAAAAATTCATAATGGCCCTCATGAGTTCGAAATGATGTTTTCATAATGTCTTAAATCTTCATTCTAATTTGATGATATCCTGAACAAAGATCCAAATTAGTGAAATAAATTTCTCCATGCAATTCATTCAATACTTCATCAATCATAGGCATGGGAAATAGCGATATTATTGAGCTCCCTTTAATCCTGACACATGTGACATGATCCATCCTTCTTGTGCACCAATACTACTGGAGCAGAGAAAGAAGTTTGACTAGGCTGAATTATACTAGCCTCTAGCATTTCTGCAATCATACGTTCAATGTCGCTCTTTTGGACATAATGATATTTATAAGGCATGATGTTTGGAGGAACACTTCTTGGAATCAAATGAATATCGTGATCATGATTACGAATAAGTGGGAGTCCTTTGGGTGTTTCAAACACCATGGAATGATTATCCAAGCATTTTTGGAGATCTAGAGAAATAGATGATTTTGATGTTGGGAATTCTAGTGATTATAATTGTGCAGTTATGCCTCAATGTTCTTTCTTCAGAATATTTTCATGAAATTAGAGCTTATTATCTCTCCCAAATTCCCTGTGATACCTCGTAATTCAACTTCCCTTCATTCCAAAAAAAAATCAAGAAAATTTCTTGACAATTAAAATATACCATCCCTAAAGATTGTAACCATTGTACTCCTAGTACAAAATCAGCACCACCCATTGGAATGGGAAGCCTTGGACTATTCAATACATATTCCCCCATGGTTAGCTTGATATTATGGCACTTTCAAGAGAAATTTATAGTTCCTCAATTTGCAACCATCACTTGACACTCTGATGTTGGGTATAGGAATCAATTCAATTCCTTGGCTACCTTACAATGAATAAAATTATGGGTATTGTTAGAGTCAATATGTCCAGTGATCAAACATGCTCTTTCAGTTTATTTTCTAGTAGTCCTAGGTCAAACATTTTTCTTTTCAAACAAAATTTTCAAATAAATTTTGGTCACTGCATATGGTCTAGGTCAGAAATGTTTCTCCCTTGTTGCTCCCTTCATTCCATCCATGGACATCATCATCTCAGAGGTCATGTCATTCATTTTAATTTAGAGTCTTAGGTCAGTCATTTCATCTCCATCTAAGTTTGTATTTATATCTCCTTGTTTTTCCACTAAAATGTCCAAAAATTTCACCAAAGAAGGCGAACGAGGCTTCATTTTCATCAAATCAATATTTTAAAGGGAGTAAACATAGTTAGGAGAATAAGTAAGAAACTTAGTATTATTTAAAAACCTGTTTCATTGTCAAATTGTTCCAAAAAGGGTTGAAAGTGAATTGTATCCAAAGTTTGAGAATCATTGTAATACATGCATTAATATCCTAATGTTTCAGTTTATTATGTCTCTATCCAAAGTTTGGAGGCATTATGCATTTTATACAAAGTTTTCCACTCTATTCATAAGGTTTGAAAATGAAAAAAAAAATTATTGCTTGTGGTTAAGTCTCAAGCTCCTCCCAGTTGCTTGATCTATCACTCCATCAGATCAACGATCAATAAGCCTCTTGCCCCCCCCCCTCTCTCACTATCCTACCTTTACTGGCATGGAGGGTCTGTAAAGGTGGTTTTCTTCCGCTGGCCCCACGTCAACGTGTCAACACAACATCATTTCGCACCCGCCATAAAAAAAAATCTTACCACTCCTACCCCCCCCCCCCCCCTAAATATTATAAATAAAACAATTTTCCCACCATTTTTCCCACATACCTCCCTCCACTCCCCTACTGCAACCCATTCCCTTCCGCCTGATCCAAATCCTGCTTACTGTTACATTCCCATGCGATCCCCTACACTTTCATCCCATTGTGTGACTCATACAGAGACTGTTGTTATGCATATGGGATAATTTTTTACACATGTGGAACTTTTTTTACGCATATGGGAGAGTTTTTTACACATCTGGCACTTTTGTTACGCATTTGCAGTGTTTTGTTACTCATCTGGAAAGTGTGTTACGCATCTGGGAATGGTTTGCGTTTTTGGTATTTTTCTCTCGAAACATTCTTCCAAGCTCCACGATCATTGCTATCATTTTTTAAAGCTTCCTCACACTTATAAGTAAACACCTCACACCCTCCTCAAGTCAAATTATCAAGCACTGTGTTGGTTTTCTTTCTTATCTCCTTTTCCACTACATGTTCACACTTGCTTACCAGTGGATGTTTTCAGTGAACTAAACATATAACCCTACCATCTAATACCCTCATACACCTTCCCTAGACCATATTTTCTTATTCCATACAATTCACATTCTCCCTACATTTCATTTCTATCAAACCCTAATTTCGTACTATTTTTCTATTATAGAATTAGGAAATCCACTTGTTTTCCTAATTTGATCGCCTTATTTACATACATTTCACCAAATTTCACGTGTATTTTGAGGCCAACATCCAACTCTACCTCTTGAATTTTTTTGGGAATTTTCCTTGGTTTCATTACCCTTCATCTCATCCTCCAAACTTACCCTATCCCTGTACTATGTTTTTCCAAATTCACAGTCTACATACCCATTGCATTTAAACACCCAGGGTTTCATCCCTTTCATAGAAATTATGGAAAGTGAAAAAAAAATACAAAAATGAGGGCACCACATCAGATTTGAAGCCTCTACTTTGCAAGAAGTTAACGTATCACCTTTTCCCAAAGGTTGCTTTTAGAGGACTGGATGTTTGAGATTTTGTGAGAAAATCATGGAAGAAGGCTATAATCTCTAATTGAAAATATTATTTACCACAAGTCTCAGTATGGGAAAGGCCATTATTGCAGGTGTAGAGTTCAACTTATTAGCATATGTGATTTCTTTAACAAAAACTATACCAAGTCATGGACAAAATTTGTTTAAGGGCATGGATACCGATCTTGAAGATTATAAATTGTTCCTCAAACCTCATGCTAGAGAGAACCGTGAGTACATCATCCCTTTCAGGCATCTCCTTAACAAATATGCTCCTTTGATGAGGTTAATTATGAAATATTTCACCTGTGAAGGGATATTCTCCAGGTTGTAGAGGTACCATACCATATTATTTATGCATTTTACCTATACTAAATCACTTGATTTTCCATATTACTTGTAGAGAACTTTGGTTAGAATGACTGATAAGGTTCAAAGTAGAAGTAAAGATCATCACCCAACTCTTTCCCACCATGGTCTAATCAAACCCATTGTTTTACATCATCTCTCAGCCATCAACATGACTTGGGAAACTTTCATGGAAAAAGTAACAACAACACCCACCAACAATCCTCTTGTCATGCATAGCACACCATCACCATCAATATCATCACAACCAATGGAGGTTGGCTCTTCCAACATGCAAACTCAAATTTCAAAGGCTCCTAGGGTTATTGAGTTCACTCACATCTATGAGAAAGGGAAGAGACAGGTATTTTCTCCCAAATTCATCAAAAGTGTATCTACACTTAACACTATATTTGAGCAAAGAGAAATAGAGATCATACACTCATGCATCAGATTGAATCACCATTGCACCAACATGATGAATAGATGCCCTTAGATGTTGAAATGGCAGAGCACGTTGAAGTTAAATCAGCTAAAAATATCATCAGGGAGAAAGACAAAGAAATAGCAGAGTTGAGAGAGATTTTCTCCATTGCAAATTATCAGATTACATTCCTACAACAAGAAAATTTTCAGCTTATGCTAAAATTTCTCCTCCAAGACAAACCTAAGGCAGACCTAGAGAAAGACAAAGGTAAAGGGAAGCAAGTAATAGATGTTGATCAAATGCAGGACATGTAGATTGAAACATAGCCAAGAAGACCAAAGAAAAGAGGCCTTAAGAAGGTGTTGGAGCTAGAAAGATAGTCAACTCATCCACCTGAACAATTGACATTTGATGAGCTAATAGATATGGATATAAATCAAGAAAAAGAACTATGGTTAGGATGGGAGAATAAAAATTTGGAGAAGCTTTTGAAAAGATCCAAAAGAGACAAAAATATTTAGAGGCATATGGCCAATCATTATAATACCATTAACAAAAATTCACAAATCAAGCTTAAACAAGTGAAAAAGAAGCTCAAAGAGGATCAAATGAAGCTAAAGGAGAAGAATGGTTTAGATTTTCTATTTGAAGCTTCATTATTTTTTTAGCACATCATCCACAGGCTCCAAAAAAAAATATGGAGAATTTTTGAGAAATTTTGGTATTTTTAGTGATTTTTGCAATAAAATGAAAATTTAGCCCTCACAGATGCGTAGCACCAAGTTGTTATGATTTTTAATAGGGAAACTAAATGATGAATGGTTTACATGGATGGATTTATTTTGATGAGTAAATCACATATCAGGAACCCTTGTTGCATGAAAAGCTTTGATTTGGAAGAAAAGTCCAAAAATCCACCAGTTTTCTATGCTTCTGCCAGTATTTTTGATAGTTTGTTACACATTTGGAGTAACCTTGTGAGAATCAACCTTTTGAGGCCTTTCCATGGGTCATTATTAAAAATTAAATATGTTTTGAAAACTAGACACACAGAGCTAGTTGACCTATCTTTCATATTTGGATTTGGAGTCCTAAAAGTCCCTCAAAATAAGCTGCAAAAAAGTGTTACGTATCTGTAAAATTCTGTTACGTATTTGTAAAAAGTATTACACATCTTCACAAGATCCCAAGGACACTTGTCAAGCCCGAAAAAAGTCATAATTTGAGGTTTTTCTATCCTTTGAGCTGTAATTGGAGTAATTGAGTTGGTTTTTACCTCTTATCATGAGGAGACATGTAATTTAATGTGGGGGACAAACACTCTTAGTCTATAGCTGAATTTGAGGGAATGGTTTCTAACCTCCCTAAATTCTAGGAAGTGACTCATCTCATGTATTTATGATGAATTGTGGATGGTATTTCGACCCTATGAGGTGTCATGGTGCATATTTTATATAAGTAGACCCTCTTTAGTCTTTTCTTGTGTTGGATAGTCTTGCAGTGGAGCTATTGTAAAAGCATTTTGGAATGAAATTAAAGACAGTGTTGCAGAAGTTGTGTTGAGAATCCTGTGGTATGAATTGGAGTATTTGTTCTTTCTCTGTACATGCATATTATCATGTTGAATGATATTCTTCCCACTTTCATATACATGCATATTATATTTTCAGTTTATAAGTAGAAAACATGCCTTTTCATGCTTTGTTTTAGCAATATTTTACATTATATGTTATGTTCTTATAAATGAATGAATTCACCTCAGTGCTCATTCATATTTTCCATCATTTCAGCCTATACATAATGATAAACCAAACATTATTTCAAGCTACCTAACTTTCCTCATCCATATTCTCTGCAAATTGATCTTTAATTCAAACCTCAAATTCTAGACCTAATCTCCTAACTATCATTCCTATCCAACACAGAAACACCAAACAAAAAAACCCTATTTACTAAGTTCATATACCTAGCATAAGATCAATAGATATTCAGTCATTTAATTGACTGCAAAGTGACATTGAGAGAGCCCTCTCTAGTCCTAGTAGGACTAGCTACCTGACCTAAAGGTTGGTCTGTGGTTACCTTCCTTCAATCCCACTCTTAGCCTTGGGAAGTTGAGGGAAATGATAAAATTCTTGGTGTCGTTTCTAGGGAACGATTAAAAAAACATCCTCGTGAACATTTATTTAGTCCTCTGAATGTTATACTTGTGAGAGACAAGTTCTAGCATTCAAAACATGTTGATTTCTTAAATTTGAGCCAACGTTCAAATTCCTATCTAAGTTGGCTCATAAAAGACATACTAGGTCAAATCCAGATCCAAATCCCTCACCAATTGTAAATGACCCTCAGAGTATTTTAAGAAAGCAAAAAACCAAGTCTCATAAATTTGGAAGAGATATTCCTTCACTTCTCAAATTAAATTCCTTGCCTACGAAATTTTCTTCACAACATTAGTCCTATATTTCAAAATTTGAAACATATTTGTTCAGGTCTAAGTTTGAAACCTTTCTTTAAGAAACTATCTTTGATCCTATTGATTTTGAGACCTTTGTACCATTTTCTGAGTCTTCTTATTCTAAGGTTGATAGTGAAGTCTAGTCTAATTTCCACAAATTTAATGGCTTGGTGGATAAATTTCAAGAAAATTCTGAAAAATCTTATTTCCAATATTAGCGGCAATATTTTTCTTCATCACCTATCATTAAATCTTATCATACAACTACATCATCATCTCTTCCTTTCATTACATCACTACCTCTGCAAATTTTCACTCCATCAGCACCTTCACAACCCCCTCCATTAATCATGTCCAGATTTGCTCCACCGATTTTACCCAAACAACTCATTGCACTACCTCAGAATTATGGTAAAAGATTGCACCCTTTTGATGGAACATTAGAGGTCACTGCTTACCAACACATTGTCAAAGTGGTTGATTTCATAGATCTTGAAGAGATTGACAATGATGATGCCAAGAAGTGCATCATTGCACAGAGTTTCTTAGGAGAAGTTAAGAAATTGTTCCGTTCTCTCACAGCTGGTTCAGTAGCTACTTCACAATAGTTGATTGAATTGTTCGTGAAAAAATGGGAGGAGAAGAAGAATCCATTGCAAATCCTAGCTGAATATAATGCCTTGAAAAGGAATTCCAATGAGTCTATCCAAGACTTTACAACTAGATTCAAGAAAATCTATGATTCAGTTACTGAAAATATCAAGCCTTCTCCAGGCCTTGCTCTACTTCACTATCCTGATGGTTTCAATCCTGACATGGCTTATTAGCCGAGGGAAAGAAACCTGTCAAATCTTGAAGAAATGCAGAGAAATGCAGTAAGCATGGCAACTAATTTGATCATCAAGAAGTCAAAAATCAAATCACAGAAAATTGTTACCATCAAAGAGGAAACATCTATTTCATCAGAAGGAAAATGAGACACCTTTATCAAAACCATGGAGGAGATGATTGACAAAATGTCCATCGCTAATAGAAAATTTGAACCTTCTATTAGAAATCCCAATTTCAGGGGTCAAAATTAGCAACCTCGGTAAAGGATCAAGCAAAGGGAACAGAGGGGTCAAGATCCACAAAGTCAACAAAAAATTCAAACTCCATTTCAACAGAACTACATTGAAGGTATCGATGAAGAAGATGATGAAGAAATTTCTGGCAAGAATCCTTTATTTGAGGAAAATCAGCAACCTATTTTCCTCACTAAAGAAGACCAATTTTCTACAAAAATTTATGCATCGGACGATCATAAATACATTTTTTCAAATGATGGCATGCTATCAATATAGACTGAAGATTATCATAGGGGATATCAAAATTATCTTACTCAATTACAAAGGCAGTATGGTTTGAGGAATAGGAATGTCCACATAACCTCCAATTAGAAAAAACAAAATTCTCAAGTAGATGCTCATCATAAAGAAACCACCACTCCAAATCAAAGAAAATACAAAGGACATATTGTTATTTACCATGCTAAAGGAAATGAAGCTTCCACTAGCGGTCAGAAGAAGGATAAAGAAACACCATATGGAGGACAGAAGAAGGAAACTTCACACAAAGATCAACCTGAGAAGAAAGATGCACCAATGAAAGAGGTAGAAAACCATTTTTCTCTTTTTAGTCTTGAAAATGAAATCGAAAAATTGAAAGTTTCCATTCCTCTAAATGATATAGTCAAGAATGACCAATATAAGTTTCAAGTAGCCAAGTTTATTAGGGTGGATCATATGTCCAACATGGTTAATGTGAGCGATGATCACCCAAAACTTCTATTTGTTCCTGCTGTTGATGGTGATTTAGAAGATAGTGAGGTCCCTCCATTTTATCTAAACCTCAAAATCCATGATTTTATCCTCCATAATGCCATGCTTGATTCCCGAGCCTCTCATAACCTCATGCCCAAGGCCATTACGAACAGATTAGGCTTGGATATCACAATACCTTACCATGATCTTTATTCATTTGATTCAGGGAGGGTGAAATGTCTTGGCCTTATTAAGGAAATAGCGGTGTCTTTAGAGAAAATCCCAGCCACGAATGTCCTTATGGATGTTGTTGTGGCTGATATTCCTCCCAAATATGGAATTTTTCTCTCTCAGTCATGGGGAGAAAATCTTAGAGGTACGTTGCATCTTGACTTTTCATATGCTACAATTCTCGTCTTTGGGAAACACATAAAACTATAACAGGAAAGTAAAATGAAGTACATGATCAGTAGTAGATAAAAGCCTAATAATCATCCCATACATGTTGTTCACACATATTTAGAGTCATTTATATTATTAAATGATGAATTTTCAACATTTCATAAAGTTTGATTGAAGATAAAACATAAAATTCTAAGTTTTCAAATTCAGAAAATTCTGAGTTTCAAATTTTTTTTTAGAAATTGCAAAAGTAGAAAATCAAGGAAAGATACTAAGTAGTTTGGAACCAAGTGCATCAACCCAAAAAAGATATGAAAAATTGAAAGGTACATAAATTTTTGGTACAAAAAAACTCTCTCAAGTAGAAAGTAAAGTTCAATCATCCGATTTGCAGCTTCCTAATGAAGAAAGTAGTTTGTGGACCATGGACTTCGATGGATCCTTGGGAAAGGAAGGGGCTGGAATTGGAGTGTGGATTCACAGCCCTATAAATTAGTCACTTAAAATTCCTCCTAATGTTCTAATGTCCTCTTACAAGTTGGCATTCGACTGTTCGAACAATGAAGCAGAGTATGAGGCTTTCATAGCTAGCTTGAAAATACTCAAGAAGTTAGGTGCCAAGAAAATTTTTGTGTATGGCGACTCTGAGCTAGTACTAACAAAAGTCAAAGGGGAATATCGAGATGAGAATCCTAGAATGCGAGCTTACCTAAATGTAGTGCTAGATATCCTCAAGACCTTCACTGAGTATACTTTGTCATTGATTCCAAGGGACATCAATGTTATTGTTGATTATCTTGATAATGTTCATTATTGGCATGTTTTTCAAGATGACAAACATATCAACAACTTCTTATAGACAAGAGAGGAATTTTGAATTCACAAATGGATAATTAGTGCTATGAAGATAACCAATAATTCCATGTAGCGAAAATGCAAGTAATTTAGCTAAGAGGCAACTCCATTTCAAGAGGTCTAGTTCCTTTGGAGGAGATTTTTGATAAAAAATATGTTGCATGCAAACCGAAAATTCTATCAACAAAAGTGGGAGTGGAAGACCTAAATCTTGGCACTCTTGAAAAGCCAAAGATGGTAAAGATTTCAAAATCGATTTCAAAATCCTTGAGCTTAGAAATGAAAGGTAAATATGAAACCCTCATGTCTCATTTTTTTGATGTATTTTCTTGGGAATATTCTGATCTGAAAGTGTACGTTAAGAGTATATTCCAATTTTAAATTCTCTTAAAGCTAGATCAGAATAAGTTTCGCCAGAAGTTAAGGAGAATTAACCCCAATTTATTTCCTTCCATTCAAAAAGAGGTAGACATATTATTTTATGCTGGTATTATAGTTCCACTTCACTTTTCAAACTGGATGTCTAATTTGGTTCCTGTAAGGAAGAAAACATGAGAGATCCATTTGTGTATATACTTCAGAAATCTGAATAAAGTGTCGTTGAAATACAATTACCCACTACCAAAGATGGGCCATATTCTGCAAAGGGTAGTTGGATCTTCTAGAATTTCATTGCTAGATGGATACTCTGGGTATAATTATATTTTAGTACACCCAGATGATTGGGAAAATAAAACCTTTACAACACCATGGGGTACCTTCATGTATGCCAAAATTCCTTTTGAATTGAAGAATGCAGGGGCTAATTTTTAGCAAGCAATAGATATTACTTTCTCCAATCAAAAGGATGTATTCTTTGTCATCTATCTTGATGGAATCATTTTTTTTTCCAAGATAGATGGGAAACACCTACAACACTTGAAATTTTTTTTTCAGAGATGCAGAAAGTTTGGCATATCACTGAACCCAAAGAAGAGCCTTTTTGCTATGGAGGAAGGTAAATTGTTGGGCCATATCAGATCAAAATATGGTATTCAGATATATCCTTCAAGGATTGAAACAATTCAGACCTTGGAATATCCTAGTAGCAAGAAATAAATCCAGTTGTTCAATGGCAAAATCAATTTTTTAAGAAGGTTTGTTCCCAATCTTGCTGAACATTTGAGACAAATTGTTGACATGTTGAAGAAAGATAGTGAAGTAAAATGGTCTGAAGAAGAAAATAATTCATTTAATTGAGTTAAATTGGCTTTATATCATGCTCCTATTCTTATTAGTCCAAATTACACACTTGATTTCATCATTTTTTCATTTTCTTCAGAGCATACTGTAGTTGTTGTCCTTATGCAAAATAAAAATCAAAACACGAAGCAACCCATAACCTTCTTCAGTAGAACCATAAGAGACATAGCCTTGAAGTAAAATATCATTGAGAAAAAGGCCCTAGTGCTAGTCAAAGCATTGAAGGACTTCTGGGTCTATATTATCCACTCTCATGTCTTTGCATATATCCCAAATGTTGTTGTCAAATATGTGCTCACGCAGAATGATACTGAAGGGCGGTGTGGAAAATGGATCACTGCTATGTTGGAGTATGAATTTTAAATCAAGCCTACAAATTTGATCAAAGGACAAGGCCCAAAAAAAATTATGGCAGACTAAAATATACATGCTTTGCTGCATTATATGAGGAGCAAGAGGCTGAAGTGTTACCTGAGGTATCTAAATTTTTTTCTTCATCGCCATGATATACTAATATTGTTCATGTTTTGCAACACTTGAATCCTCCTCCTGTCTTTCCTAGTAATAAAGCTAGATCTTTGAAGTTGAAAGATCTTAAGTATCGCATCCTTAATAATGTCTTGTATTGGAAATATCCAGGTGGAGTATTGCTGAATTGTTCAATTGAAGGAGAAGTTGAAAAAGTGATGAGTGACTTTCATAAAGGCAATTGTGGCAGTAATATTTATTGGAAGACTACAACAAATAAGATCTTGAGGGCAGGTTTCTATTGGACAAGTATCTTTTCTGATGTTTATAAAATAGTCATGAGTTATCATGAATGTCAGATATTTCAGGGGAAGAGAAATATTTTTCCTTTTCCCTTGAAACCAATTGAAGTGCAAGTGCCATTTTAGCAATGGGGACATGATTTCATTGAAAAAATCCATTTTCCATAATCAACCCAATAAGTGGATACTCACTACCACTAATTACTTCACTAAATTGATTGAAGCCATCCCCATGAGGCAAGCTACCGATACTGTCATTATTTAATTTCTAGAGAACAATATTTTGTCTCGTTTTGGTTATCCATATAAAATCATTACTGGCAATGTAGCTGCCTTTAAGTCCAAAAAGATGATTTAATTTTGTGATAAGTATCACATTAGGCTTGGTCATTCTACAAAATATTATCCTCAAGGCAAAAGGTTGGATGAATCATCAAATAAATCTTTAGTGAACATAATCAAGAAGATGTTGCAAGATAACAAGAGAAATTAGCACAAAAATCTCACCAATGCTTTATGGGAAAACAAAGTTAGCAAGAAGAGATCAATTAGCATGTCACCTTTCCAGATTTTGTGTAATATTCCTAAAATTAGCATGCAGCTAATAGGAATATTAAATTTTGATTCTTGCACTTAGTAGGTGAATAAATGGGGGAAATAGACCCATACTTATCTTGTATTACCATAAAATCCCTCTTGGTATGAAAAGGGGACATCCTAGTAGCTGGATTTTTCACTTTCCATGTATGAACAGGAAGAGAATCATGTTGATTCAGTCAAGTTGACTAAGTCAACATCACAGTATGGAGGAGTAGCCTTGATGGAGCTACAACGCAGTTTTGGAGGGAAAGTGATCATGTGGTGTTGGAAACCCTAATGGGTGGGACCCAAGGTGAGGAGGCTCACAAACATTATAAGGAGGAATATGGCAGACATTTGAGGTTATCTTATGGGTTATTGATCTTGGTTTGCTTAGACTATTGAGCATTCTTCAGCTGTTGAGTTGAGTATGCAGTGTTGTTTAGCACAAGGCATTCCTGCTTAGGGATTCCTTCTCCTTCCTTGAGAGATCTCTTGGAGGAGAATTTTTCTTCATTTTTTCCACATCAAGCTTGAGGCCAAGCATCCTCCTTTAGCTACAATGTTATTCCTGTAGCAGGGAACATTGTGTTGCAGGGTGTTGTAGTGGAAGACTTACAACACCAACTTTTGAGCTTATCTTTCAGAGGAGGGAGCTCCCCTTTCTTTGCAAGATCTGTAAAGGAGATTTATAAGCATATTGTACATCTTGGCATGTGGCCAAAGCTTTCTACATCATCTAATACACAGTAATTTTCAGAAACTGCATTATTTTTCCCAGTGTTGCAGTAGCAGGGTCAAGACCCTTGATACTGAGCTAGTTCCTTGGAGGAAATGCCAACCCTTCTCTCGACAGGCTTTATATAGCATTCTTCTTCTGTTATTTGTATATTTCAGCTATATTTATATAGAGCTGCAGTATAATTTCTTTTTCTAGATCTAGATCTACAGATCTTCTCTTTTATACATTGTACTTTCTTGAAACCCTTGCTGGGTTATTCTTATTGTGTATAAAGAGGAAGGAATCTCCATTTTCTCAGCCATTGGATGCTTGTAGACTCCAGATCTATTATTTCTCACTATTTTATGCATAAAACCTTAATAAAATAACACTACACATGCTTTAGTCCTTTCTGTATGAGTTAATTTATGGGGTTTGGGCTTATTTGAGTCATATTGGATTTGGGAGATCTGTTTATGTTGGCTAGAGGGATTTGTTTCTGCTCCAATTTTGGATGGGAATTTTATATTGTATAAAATAAGGGATCCAAGTCCCATTCTTCATTTTTATTGTGTTATTTGCTGGAAACTACATTTCCTTTGCAGGGGCTGGTGAAATTTCTAAGTTGGGAATATTGTAAGATATTCCTAATACTACTTATTTTCCCAATTTTGCGATATTACAGTGGTATTAAAGCTGCCATCTTGGCTCAACATGTGGATTTCCGATCCAATATAGAAGATAATAAAAAGAGGAGATCAAAATGATGGAGAGGATGAGATTACTCTCATCAATTTTAAGATCTAAGAAGAGCCTCTCCAAGGACGTCAAACAGATGAAAGAAGAAAGATGCAATGAAACTCCAAGAGGGTTTCAAGGAGGAGAAAGTTGCAGTGAGACCTCTAGAAGGTTTCAAGAGAAATAAGAAGACCCATGCACTTCCTACTCTCATAAAGGGAGTGAAGAGCAAGAATACCACTTAGAACATGAGATTCTATGTGGATATTTGGCAGAGTACAAGTGCCAACCTAGAGCTTTCAAAGAGACTCTAGATTTTCCTCAGTTTATGCAACTGAAAGAAGAAAGGAGGCCATGCAACAATAGGATGGTGAAAGGAAATAGGGTTTTATTGTCCACTTTTGATGGGTCACCCATATGTACAACAAGAGTTTGGGTGATGAAGTTAGAAGCATTTTTCCTACTACATCCAGTAGTGGAAAAAGAGGTTGTGGAGACCTCAGTGCTACACTTGGACGGTAAGACAAGAACTTGGTGGTTCAGCTGTGTGAGTCATGCAAAGTATCTAATTTTGCATATTTCACTCAAAGGGAGATCAGAAGATTTGACAGTGAGAGATCAGAGAAGAAGGAGTCCTCATCACCACTTAAGGAGACTTTTATCAACACTATCACATTCATGAAGGGGCAGCCATCCATATCAGCAGTTGGATCAACCAAAACATTGAAGGGAGGAACTCTTGCAATCATACAAGATGTTCCCAAGACTCACCAAGGTATGTGTATATTTCCATTTCCTATCATTTCAGGTAATCTTATGGGAGACCTTGGAAATTTGTCTTCACATGGTCAAGGATCAAAACACATTGCTGATGTGGAGCAACAAGCTTGCACTGCACTGTGCAACCTTGGTTTGATTAGAGGAGGGATAAACATTCATTCCATTGCACCCTTATTGAGTTGAATGCAACATGAGGGGTTAGGGTGTAAGATTTTGGAGGGCATAATGAGTGTTGTGCCATTTTCTGATGATGTTTTAATTTCAACACACTTGGATCCCGTTGGATTCAAGAGGATCATTGATGAGATGTCTTCTAGAAAAGATATCCAAGGGGTTACATCTCAACTTCCCATGAGGTGTAAAGAGAAAAATCTGCTTTGGGAGATTGGTAGTCTTCATTGGGAAGATACCAAGGGGGAGAATGATTGGATGTATCCACATTTGGATGAATGGAGGTGGATGGAGAGCAAGAGCTCAGTGAGCCACTTGCAAATCTATGACACAGAGCAGTGAGAAGAAATGTTGCGCTGGCTACTCTTGAGAGAGTTTGGCCATCTTGGGTCATACCCTTTATCAGGAGGTATGTGGTTGATGGAGGCAGGGCATGGCACCCATATGATAGAACAGTAGAAGACTTATTTGTATGGGGCATCATACAAGACAACCATCATGATCTCACACTATGGCTTGTATGAGGGCGAGATAAGGGAGCAGCAAGAGTTGTTGTTGCTATGGTTACACTTGGGAGATTATGGGCATAATTTTTCCCATACTTATCATGATATTTCCAGAGATAAGGGATGCACATTCAAGGTGCAAGGAGGCTACCCTTTAGCATTGGAGGATCATGAGAGGCTTCCATATAGGAAGAATATCCTCTCACCTAGTAGCATGATAGTGGATGGCTTTGGAATATGGAATGTCAAAGGGAGGAGTCATGGGGTGATAAGAGCCTTATCACTAAGGCCTACAACATTTTCACTTGGGAGTATGTTCTTATTGATGGAGTGTTCCAAGAAGAGTATGCATCCCTTCTTTTTGAAGATTTTTATTAGGATATTCTCATGGGAGGACTCATTCATGGACCTCACTTTCAGCCTACTCACTATGTATGGTAAGAAATGCATTTATGTACTTGTTGATTACTCCATTGATTATTTGTATCTTCTCACCATATATGAACAGTGCATTTCTCCACAGGAGAGCAAGAGTATTTTTGGGTCTCATGGTCACTTTAGGGCCAATCTTTTTAATGCTATTAGCCCATCTATACATGATTTTGGGCAAGTGTATTGTTATTTTTATTATTTACAGCTGATGTCCATTGTTGCTTACTACCGTATGGTGGAGGAGAAAACATGCACAACTTGTAACTTATTGAAGAGCCACTTGCCACATGATATTCTCAAACAATAGTTGGGGATACTTCGCAGTATCCACTTGGGAAACCTTTTGTACCATCCAAACTTGCACAAAACCTTCAGCATTTTTCTAATTTGGATGCCATATGGTAATGATGTGCCATTCATCTTGTATGGAATGGTTTGGGTTAGCATTGCTCATGACATTGGAGAGAGGATCCTTGGAGATTCAATCTTTTTCTTGCCACTTGAGGGCAACCATGTTGCAGCCCAAGATCAGCATGCCCTCTACACTTATCATAAGTGGAGAGGTGGACAGGGTGGGATAGGCCCTCTTGTCTATCATGTTCATCTATTCAGCCCACCTTATACACTTCATGAGCCAAAGGTGAAGGGGATTTTTCATGAGTTTCCATGTTGGAGGGTGACTCATTTTATATGGATGATAGCTTGGGGGTGGAGGTTTCCCTTGGGAATGAAAGTTTCCCATGCATTTAAAACTCCATGCCTTAAGAGGACCTCTAAACAACACATAGTTGTCTCCTTGAGTATTTTACTTTTGCATGATGATAGCCATTTGGGATGTATACCAAATGCTAATTTGTATGCTTGGGAGATGCACTATGGAGTTTCATTGTTGAGGCAACATCTTATTCTTTGGGAGAGCTCATCATATGAGGATGCTACAGGAAGAGGTAAGGAGACTTTCCAGTTCTATCCTTGCAGTTGCTTGAGGACAAGCAAAATTTGGGAGGGGAGGACTGTAATATTCCTAAAATTAGCATGCAACGAATAGGAATATTAAATTTTGATTCTTGCCACTTAGGAGGAGAATAAATGGGGAAAGAGACCCATACTTGTCTTGTATTAGCATAAAAGCCCTCTTAGTATGAAAAGGGAAAATACTAGTGGCTGGATTTTGCACTTTCTATGAATGAATAGGAAAAGAATCATGTTGATTCAGTTAAGTTGACTAAGTCAACATCGTAGTATGGAGGAGTAGCCTTGATGGAGCTACAATGCAGTTTTGGAGGGAAATTGATCATGTGGTGTTGGAAAACCTAATGGGTGGGAACCAAGGCGAGGAGGTTCACAAACCTTATAAGGAGGAAGATAACAAACATTTGAGGTTAGCTTATGGATTATTTATTTTAGTCTGCTTAGACTATTGAGCATTCTTCAGCTGTTGAGATGAGTATGCAGTGCTGTTTAGCACAAGGCATTCCTGCTTAGGAATTCCTTCTCCTTCCTTGACAGGTATCTTGGAGGAGCATTGTTCTACATTTTTCCACATCTAGGCTTAAGGCCAAGAATCCTCCTTCAACTACAGTGTTATTCCTATAGCAGGGAATGTTGTGTTGCAGGGTGTTGCAGTGGGAGACTTACAACACCATCTTCTGAGCTTATCTTTCAGAGGAGGGAGCTTACCTTTCTTTGCAAGATCTGTATAGGAGATTTCTAAGCATATTGTACATCTTGGCATGTGGATAAATATTTCTACATCAGCTACTGTGCAATCATTTTCAGAAACTGTGTTATTATTCCCAGATTTGCAGTAGCAGGGTAAAGACCCTTGATCATGAGCTAGTTCCTTGGAGGGAGGACCAACCCTTCTCCCGGGAGGCTTTGTATAGAATTATTCTTCTATTCCTTGTATATTTCAACTATTTTTATACAGAGCTATAGTATAACTATGTTTTCCAGATCTAGATCTGCAAATCTGCTCTTTTATACATTGTGCTTTCTTGAAACCCTTGCCGAGTTATTCATATTGTGTATAAAGAGGAAGGAATCCCCATTTTCTCAGCCATTGGATGCTTGTAGACTCCAGATATATTATTTCTCATTATTTTCTACATAAACCCTTAATAAAATAATTTTGTACATGCTTTAGTCCTTTCTGCATGAGTTAAGCTATGGGGTTTGGGCTTATTTGAGTCATATTGGCTTTGGGAGATCTGTTTATGTTGGCTAGAGGGATTTTTTTCTGCTCCAATTATGGATGTGAGTTTCATATGGTATATTCTAAGGGATCCAAGTCCCATTTCTCACATATATAGCATTATTCTCTGAAGACAGTCATTTTATGCCCTATATTGCTGCATTTCCCCACTTTGGAAGGAGTGTATAGGCCATATTATTGTTGTTGAACATTCATTTGTTGGTTAGATGTTCCTTTACATCTTATTAGATAATTTACACCACTATGTGCTTGGTTTTCTAAATCTCCAACTTAACAATATCTTAAGATATTCTTATTGTTGTAGATTTTCACTATTTTGGGATATTACACAATGAATAAAATTATGGTTACTACCTGAATCAATCAACAATATTAAGTTTTTCTTCTTGATATGTCCTTCTATCTTGAGAGTTTGCGGAGTGGTAATTCCACATGACCATGTGATGATAGTGTGGACACATTTCCCTCTTGGTTGGTTCCTAATATATCTCTTCTTTGAAGATTCTTGTTCATTTTCTTCTTCCTCTTCACAATCTATGTAAAATAATTTCTTCTCGACATGACCTTTAGTGTATTTTCTATCACAACTATAGCAAAGCCCTTTTTCTCTTTTTTCTTCCAATTGTTGTGGTGTCAACCTTGTAGGTTGTGGAAGTCTAGGAGTAGCAACACTTCCATCTTTATATATGTGAATGGTAGGCTTCCTTGTTTCCATAATTTTACATTCAATTTTTCTTGCCAACCTCAATGCCTTTTCCAATGAATCAGGTTCCCAAACTCAAACTTCATGTTGGATGTTATCCTTTAAAGTCCCCATGAAGACATCAATCATGTGTTCCTCTGGAATATCAGTTACCCTTATATTCAATTCTTGGAAGTCCTCGATGTGCTCTACCACTAAACCACTTTGTTTTAGATTTATCAATTGGCCAAAGAAGGTATTACTTTTTGTATCCTCATAATGTGCTATAATTTCCTCTGTAAAAATTGACCAAGTGACAATTTTCTTACGGGAGCAAAGCCATCGATACCATACAAAGGTATTTTTTTCTAAATGTAAAGTTGCAATGTGTATCTTTTGTGTGTTTTGCACATTATTGAGATCAAAATATTGCTCCATATGTAGTATCCATGTTACAGGAGCCTTTCCATCAAACTTCCTCATATCCATCTCTAGAATATGGTGGTTCTTCCATCCAACATTAAAGTTTATGAAGAAGGTTAAGAACATAATAGCATTGCATTAGGTCATGTTTGGGTATGTGGTGCTAGCAGAGGCACTGGTTTCTCTATTGTTCACATTCCCATGGCTGAAGGAATAGAGGTAAGAACAGAATGGACTTGTAGTGGGTCATGTTGGGGTATGTGGTGCTGGCGCAGGCTTTGGTTTCTCTATTGTTGACATTACCATGGCCGAAGATGCTCAATCAAGTCTTGTCACAACTATTTTCTCTCTCCTAGAGAAAAAAATAGGCATCATTCCCTTCCCCATTTTCAACCCTTAGATATCTACTAGAAGAACGAACATCGCTTTATGTGTACATATGAAGTATCTACTTCTGTTGAAAAGGATCGGTATGAAATATTGATCTATAAGGTGCAATGAAATGTTGTACTTTTAGTAAGTGCATGTTTGCTTTATTGGATTATATTTCATTTTTTCAACTACTATAATGAGATTCAGCACTTAGAATAACAAATAAAAAGATGGAAAGAAACCTAGTTGTCTACTAATGTTTTATTATCCTATCGAGAAAAATCATTATCTAGCTAGTGAAGATGCTTGAAGTCATCATTGAACATGCAGATTGTCTAAGGATAAAAAGTCATGTGTTGGGCTTATGGAGCCGTGGTTATATGGTGGTCATAGCTAACATTAGTTTTGACAAGCTATTAGATTCTGCTGCAGAATTTGACATTTTCGACTATTCTAAAATCAACCTATTCACATTTAATTTCCTGCTACTCTTACTTCCCAGGTTGAGTGAGAGTTATACTCTTTATTTTCTCATAATATCTTATATTTTTCCGCAGAATTTGAAATTTTCAACTATTATAAAATCAACCTATTCACATTTAATTTCATGCTACTCTTCTTCCTTATAGGTTGTGAGAGAGTTATTCTCTTTCTCTATTCATAATATTAGATTCTGTTGTAGAATTTAGGAGGAAGGTGGGGATCCTTGAGTTGGGTTCTATATTGGGTTGTAGGATCCATTATTCATGATGGACTGGGGTTCAAAACCTGAGGAGGAAAAGGAAGGTTATAAGGGCGGTGATAATAGCAATGGGAAGTGATATGAATTTGAAACAAAGGGGAAGGAGCGGAGTCCAAACAAGAGTGGTTTTTTCAGAACAAATCAAATTGATCTAAAAAATATAGATAGAGATCTGACCAAGGTATGAACAAATTCAAAAGCCCGAAAGGCATAGGAGGAGTGGGAAATCGACCTAAAATTTTTGGATATCATGAGTATTATCTCCCAGGGCACATTTGGAACTGTTTATAGAGGATTTTACAATGGGAAACATGTTTAAAGTATGTGTATTTCGTTTTCCTCTATGCCTTGAGCTCATTTTCTTGATCAAATTTCATTTGTTGGAAGTTAATTTTGAATCCAATTACTTCATCTAAGTGTATTTTTTTGGCCTAAATATAATTTAAGAGAATGCCCTTAAGTGTTGGATTCATCCTTATTTTTGGATGCTTAATGGGATTGGATCCATATTCTATATAAATGTGATTTTGGTAGATGTCTTAATGTATAAATTTCATATATGAATAGTTCCAAGCAAAGGCTAGACTTATTTTCTATAGAATCTCCAGCAATTTATGTTCCTTGGAAACAATAAAACTGTTTTTGATTCTCAATGTCTTCTCGGTGAAAATTTAATCATATTATTATAAGAGTGAATTTCCTTTACAATATATAACCTCTACTATGTAGTTTCCTCAATCAATAAACTAGTATTTTCCTAGTCTTCAAACTATGTCCCCAAAGAGAAAAGGATTGTTATACAAATTTTGTATAAAATTTGAGAACATAGTTTCTTCTTCAAATTTTCTAAGAGAAATATCTCTATCAATTGTTATAATGGGGAGAAGTGGGCCATCCCCATCTTATTCTATCCACATTGGGTTCTCTTCATCCAAGGAAGGTTTGGCAGGTGGATAAAGTGTGGGCTTCTTTGTAGAGTAATCATTTTCTATTGCCATTTTTCCTTCCTTGCACCCTAGATAAGCGTCTGTTGTAGCCAACCATGGCCTACCCAAAGTAAGAGGGTAACCACTAAGCTTGTTCTTTGTGTCCAAGGCAATGAAATAATAAGGGTAATCCCATGAATCAATTGATACAATTATATCTTCCAATATTCTTTCTGGAGATATAGTTGACGTATCTGCTAGCTACAAAATAATGGGAGTGTGCCTAAGAGACAACTAAAATTTCAATCTCAGCATAGTTCCTTTGATGATGACATAGATACTCCATTGTTGATCAATTTTTTGTCAATGGAAGTATCAGCTATATAGACAACCAGAACAAGACTTCTGGGTCAACATACTTTGGATTTGTAACTTTCTCAAGCATGATATTAGAAAGTTGTCCCATACATGAATAGTAGGAGGATTTATTTTATTTTTGCCTCACCCTTTCCTTCATGAAATTTTTGTAAATGGGTATTTATTTGATGGCCTAAAGAAGGGGTATATTTACATAATTATTTCTAATCCCGTCCCACAAAGTGGTTGTAGCTTGATCAGCCTTCTTATCTTCCAATATTTGTGGAAATGGTGGGATAAGAGATGAAATCCTTGTTGCATGTTGTTCTTATACATTCTCTTCCTCCTCTGGATCTCTAGTTTCCCCTTAGAGTTCAACACTTTCATAGTGTTCAATAATGATAAGAGATGGATGATTCTAAGTTTTTTTTCCCTAACTTGAGGTGGAAATCATTGATTTCAACCAAATTCAGTGAGTAATTTAGAAAATTGGAAGGATTGATGTTGTAGACAAGTCGGGCCTACATATTATTTCAATTTGGATTAGGTGTAGGTTGGGTTGGTATTTATGGAGCTCTTGGTAATTATTGCTGGATAGCATTTCGAGGAGTCATGGAAACAATAGGCATTATAGGTGGAGGCATGAGAACTTGTTGTTGTAGCTTCTATTGAGGTCTCCATCCTACTGGTGAATAAGGGTTAGAGAATTAAGCAGTTGGGTGGAACTAAAAATAAGTACCCTATCTTGATTTCATTTGAGGGTTTTTATACTATAAAGAGAGTTTATTTGGTAGTGGGGCTTGACGAATTGGGATGCACTCTAGTTGTTTATACTAATTTCCATAAGAATCATAATGTGGATGCTTGTAGGACTATTGGAAAGGCCATGAGGGTCTTGTTCTTCTCATATTCATAAATAAAAAGAGTTCCATGGGTGCTTTTAGGCCTTCACCTCTCAATCCTTCCTTTAGGGAGATAGAAATAGACAATTATCTATAACATGTTGATCAACACATATCTCGCAAATATAAATGGTATCCAAAGGGTATTCATACTTATCACATTTATTTCTACATCTAGGACATAAAATGGCCAAAGCCTTCTTTGTTTCTCAACTATGCATGATTGATGTAACATTGTAGCTCACAAATGAGAGATAAGTAGAAGAGGAACATAAATGAATTCCTTATACTTCCAAGAGACCCTATCTTGTACAAGTTTTTGATACAATGGAATCAAGCCAATGAAATGGATGGTAAAATTACAACTTATAAATTTGAAAAAAAGAGCTTGAGAAGGTTCTAGTAATATAAGTAAATGCTACAGTAAATGTTGGTTTATAAGAGATGTTGATTTTCCATGATCCTGGGTATAGGATAGAGTCTTAAAAATCACTGATGCTACCAAACCAAAAATATAAACCATGAACTACTTTACACAATGGAAATATAAAGAAGTAAATCACACATGCATAAAATATAGACAAATTTTTAAAATTTTCAACCCAACTTCATTATATTAATCCAAATGATATAATACAACATTTTAGGGCTCCTGTACCAGGGATAATGGCCCTCATACATCCAGTAGTACAAGATACAAAACAAGATACTCTAACCATCTAGATGTAGCATACTCTCTCTGCTCTTCTCAGTCATAGCCTGTCCTTGCCTGGTCCTTCAGATCCTGATCTGCAGCTCCTACCTCTATAAATGATCCAAGTCCATCCGGCTACTGAACCTAGATTTTCAATCTGCTCACTAGTTGTTCCTTATTCCATCAAGGGAACACCACATCGAGACTCCTATTGAGTTGTTCACCACTTCATTTGTGAAAAAATCTCAATCTGCACATTGTTTCTCCTCAGTTATTCAGGGAGTTCAAACCACTATGGTCTTCCTTCGGTGCTCTGATTAAGACCACCATAGGGCATGAAAATTTGCCACATATCACTGCAGGATTTACATCTCCCACAATTAACAGAGGCTAGGAGAACTGCCCATCATCTGTTGTATAAGTCCTTCTCTACAGACAAGTCTCGAGTTCCACAAACTACTTCTGACTGATCAGAACCTTGAGCTCCAACAACTGCCACTCTAGAAACTACCTCTATCGATCAAGGTGTTTCACATTAGGCTCCAACTTGGACATTATCACGTTTTCCTCCAACGGACCATAAGTGCTCAATCCACATCCATGTCCACACTTGGTCCACTCTCACACTTCCCTCCAACAATCCATGAGTGACCAAGTCCATGTTGTAGCATCTTCACCTATTTAGGGCATCCTCACACCTAGGATATGCTTACACATGGTTGCTCACATACCTCTCATCAAATTCCCTTTGCGTTTGTAATAGAGGAGCTATTGAAAAAATATAGGCACCAATATTCAGGATGGAAGCTTCCCACTGGTCAGGGCTTCTAACATGCCATGTCAACCCTACCTCCTTGGCTTCGACAGGTTGCAACAACTCTATCCTCCTAGTTGGAGGTCCTTCATGCCCAAGGAAACTCCAACAAATTTCTCCCAACAAACTTCAATGTAAATTGCTCCAAAGCTGATCCTAAACTAGGATATAACACACATTAAGTTGCTCCAATTTTTTTTGCAATTCGTTTCCTTTGATTTTTCTGGTTAGGGAAAATTTTTATATTGTAACAACCCTTGACACCTCACAAAATGATCCTTAAACAACCCTCAAGGGCTGCGACATACCTTCATAAGAACCCTCTGCCTCCATGTTGTTGATAGGGACTCACTCCAACCCTAAAATAATCCATGCAAGGGCTATTCTATGAGATTAGGGTCTGCGGCATGCCACAAGTGAGTCCCTGTACCCACGGCTTACTCAAACAAAGGTTGTTGTACTTAAATTTGTAATATTCCCAAATAGGAAAAGCAGCAATATATCACATAAACATGGAAAGTAGCAGTGAATACATCAATACACCAATATGTGAGACAAATATACAACCATTGTATTAAACATATAAGCAAATGATAGGCACAAGATCTTGAGGATCAAGTCTCTCAAGTAATACCATACAAGCCTCTAGTAAGAAAATATGAAATCATATGAAAAATAGTTACTATACAAATGCCTTGAGATAAAACTGCGCAATTTTAGGGCCTAAAATGCTGCATAAAGATAGATCAATGTGGATCTACTATGATATAGCTCAAATAATGCTAGGAGTGAAGATCTAGCCTCCTAGACACCTTTTCAAGAGAACCCGGGAAGGGTTTTCAGAAATACCCCAAAGTACAAAATGCCAAAATGCAACCCTAGGGCTAAATAACAGGTGATACTGAATAAATGGAAGAAGATGGCTAAAGATGATATATATAATTAATATATCTCCTCCAATATATCCTTCAAGTGAAAGGTTGATCCTAACACTGAAGATCTCACCCTCCAAATCAAGCACTGAAACCCCCACTGCAGGTGCTCTCCAGAATAATGCAGTCAAGGAGGAAATCTACGTTGTAGATGATGGGAATAGATTGGCCTAGTGCCAAGATGTAAAAGAAATCTCAAGGACCTCCTTTTCTGATCTCCCTGTTAGCCCCCCTATGAATTTTTTACAAGCAATTAGGGGGCTAATGTGTTGTTGAGTCTTCAAGGAATACTTTTCCCCTGAAAATACAGTCCCCTTGAAGCCTCTTTGTGCCCTTCATCCTTTGATGGTTTCCCCTCTGCTGATTCCCCTTTTAAAGCCCCTCTGCTGATAAAGAAATGCCCAAAGATTCCATCCCCCCTTTATTTTTCCCCATCTAGCCTCTTTTATCCCTCATTTTTCTCCCTTTCCATTTCCCCATTTACCCTTCAAATTCCCCCAAAAAATCCCCTTTAATTTCCACCCTTCCCCCTTTGATGGCCATTATCCCCCTATATTTCTCTATCGTTCCCATCCTTCACCTTTTAAAATTCATAAAAAGGGGCCAAAACCCACTTTCCGACCTTATTATAAGGCCTGGCCCCTTTCCCACTAGCCCCTTTCCAACCACTTCCCCACGTGACCCATCCCCAGGACCAAGCGCTTAAGTCCCGGGGCCAATCGCAATCGGAGCATCGGCGGGGGTCTATTTCCTTTGTAAAACTCAAAAGCCCCGATGCGATTAAATTATAACGTAAGTCCCGCGATGCGTTGTGTGCCGTCGATCTATCATAGATCTGACGGCGGAGCGCTAATCGCATTGCCCCATTCAATCGCAATCGCAACTCTCCGCGTCCGACCTCCGATTGATCGCAAGCCTGTCTCCCGATCCTCCGATCACGTCTCCCACCGTTGATATTTCACGCACATCGACGGTCCGTGCTCAATCGCGCCCGCCCCTCCGATCACAATCGCAACGCTCATCACGCCCCCCCCGATTGGGATCCTCCGATTCAATCCCGACCGTCCATCTCCCTCTCCGATCCGACTCTGGCCATCGCAACTTCGATCCTCGATCGCGCTAACCTCCGATCTCATCCCGACCGTCCGTTTCTTCCTGCAGATCAACGGTTCACGTTTAATCGCACCTTCCTCCCGAGCGCTGATCGCAAGTCCTTTTCTCTGCCCTCCGATTGCATCTCCACCGTCAATCTGATCCCCGATCGGACGGTCAGCGCTTAATCACTGGTTCCCTTCCCTCCGCCTCCGATTAAATCCCCGCCGTCCGTTTGTTGCAGGATGCAACGGCTCAGCGCTGATCGCATCATTTCCCTTCGCACCACATGTTTCTCCCTCCGATGGACTATGAGCCGTTGATCTAGACCCGAGATCAACGGCCAGCGCTCAATCGCTCTGTCCCTCCAATCGCTGATCGCAAGTCTTCCTGTCTCGCCTCCGATTACATCTCCACCGCATTTCCCGCCGTATCTGGACGTGCTCGTATCCAATCACAAATCTTTCCTCCTCCGCCCGATCTAACTTCGTCCGTCTGTCTGTCCGTGATCCCACGATGTCGCCACCGCGTTCTCCTCTCAATCGCAATCGGAACTTTTGTGTTGTGCGCTCCGATCGTGATGTCGCGATTGCATCGTGACCGTTCGTCTCCCTGCATCGGACGGTCCTGTTCCAATCGCCCTCCGCCTCCACTGGGTCCCACTCTTACGCTCGTTTTCCGTTGCATTTCATGTGTTTTTTCCATCCTGTGTATAGTCCCGATCACTCAATCTCCACCGTTGATCTTTGTTCCCAGACCTAAATCTAACGGTCTGCGCTGCACTCCACCATCAAATGTATCGTTCGTAAGTTTAACTCCTCCGCCTGCATCTCCACTGTTTTCATCATTCCGCCGCCTTTCCACCGCCTCCACTGCATTTCTCCGCCACCACTGCCAGGTCTTAACAGGTTTATTTTATGATGCGAAACAGCACAGAGAGGCCATTTCAGCCGGCCAGCGAAGCAACAGAAGCAAGATCTGAGAAGGATTCAAGCCGTAATTGAAGATTAATGTTTTAATCATACAGTCAAAGGATTAAGGCACTGCTTGAAGACCAATGAGCACACTAGGAAGCCATTACTGCGCTACCTAACAGCAGAGCACATTTTCCTCCAAAAGTACACCTTCCTGCAGCGCCTCCATGCTTCCTCGAGCCCATAAGCAATAAATTGCATTGACAGAACTTCTCCGGGGACTGCCGAGCAGCATTAAAGAAGCATGGAGGGCCATGCAGTCTTCCATCCAGTTCGTTCATCTCAACAGGGCAGATCAGCAGAGCACAGAGCTCCAGGCGCCGAAAGAGCTCCAAAGGAACACCAGAGGTCAACATCTGACCTGACAGAGATCTCCGGACCAGATCACATAGTACCTACAGCGCTGCAACAAGCCATTAAGCAGCATGGGCGTGGACACTCCGCTGATTCTGTCTTAATGATATCCGTTTGTTGTATTCCCTACCGCGGCTTCTTCCTCTTCTCCTATAAAAATCCCTGAGCATGAATTGTAAAGGTTGTTGTTAGTTTCATCAGCGAACTGCAAGTATTCTGTCCCGAGCCAAGTTTCCTGTGTAACAGTTGTATGATAGGCTGAGAAACATGATGTATTCAGACTGAATGTAAAAGCTTTGGGCAGTGATGTACCTGATTGGTGTAGTGTTTAAACATGATAAGCAGTTTTCATTGGATCCTGATCTACAGCAGTTGGTGATGTTCTTCCTATCTCTGTGTTTATTTCCATTTCATTTCATGTTCTTCTGACTGACATCTGAATGCATGATATAAGATTTACCCTTGTTAGGTACCTTATATCCCAGCTCTCTCAGTCTTGAATGTTTTCTGCTCATATGTGTGTCTGAATATTGGTTTTAATTGACTAAACCAGTGTAGTGGATGATTATTGCCTACTCTCTGATGTGCAAGTTGGTAAAATCGGTATTCAGATGTTTTTGTTAAGATTTAATTGAAAGAGGTTAGGAACATTGGGAGGTGTAAAGCCTGTCGCTGCCTCTTCATGACCTTCCCTTCCATATAAACCTTTTCAGGATCCCTCGTGTTGCCTATGGTTTTTTCCAAGCAGGTCTGGAGTTAAATGACCTCTGGCCTGATCTATAGACAGAATCAGATGGCTTTCCATCTTTCATTCTCATCACTTCGTGTTCCATCCCACCAATCAGTCTTTGAGATCCAAATGCTCTAGATGACTAGCCCAATTGAAGCTAACACCTTGAACATAAGTAAATCCTTTCTTGACTCCATTGCCCAATGGCCTTGATGTTCCCTGAGTTATCTACCTTTGCCTAGCTTCCTTCTTCACCCATCCTTGTCTTGTGATGAAACCTTCCTTCCCGATTCTCAACAACCAAACTCAAACAATCAAACAAGTAATCTTGAGCCTATAACTAGCCTAAAACCATAATTTAGAACTTCAAAGACATATATCCTTTGATAATCATAGAGAGATCCCTCTCTGGACCTAGGAGGGCTAGATCCTAAGGTCTGAAAGTGGTTCTAAGTTGTCTCATCTTTTGGTCTTTGTCAACCTGGCCAAAACATGGGAACCCCAACATAATGGCAACTCCACTGGGGACCTCTGAGTGCTTCTCATTTCAAACAACCTCAGAAACTTAGAACCCTGGCTAGGTTGACGGTAAGTCACACCTTTGACGGTGAAGCACTGTGGTGGACAGTGTACCCTAGAATCATCCTAAACCCTCCACCTGGCGACTCCATTGTTCCTAAACGTTAAGGACTCCACTGGTGATCAGTAGGCCTGTTGATTATCTTGGTTTCACATCAGACTCCACTGGCTGACCAGTCCCAAAGCATAATGAAGACTCCACAGGGAGACCAGTTCCCAAGACAACATTAACCACAGTAGAAATAACAAGAAGGGCTAAGCTGCCTGGCTTATAAACAGCACTCTGGCTCACAGAACCATTCATACAAGAGCCTTCCCCGATCCAAGCCCACCTGAAACAGTTGATAATCCTGAGAAAATCCTTAAAAGGACACCTGTGAGTAGGAGATCAACTACTTCCAGCAACACTCATAGAGCCAATTCGGCACCAGAGGATCTTGCAGCTCTATCAGACCCTTTCTTCGACCTAGACTTTCAAAACAGATTACCTAGAACTAGGTCTTTCAGTGTCTCAGACCAGCTAGACACTAGGGACAGCGAAACCCCTCCTTCCACACCACCTGATCTCCACTTTCTCCAAAACTCGGGGCTTTCTCACCCTAGGTCTGCTCAACAGACTTCGGCTGGTCCTGCCATCCCTGTCATCCAACTACCAGCTGCTCAAGCCAACCCTATACCTCATCAGAACCTCATCATGGCAGCCTGGTATGCACCTCTAGTTTTACCTCAGCCTTTACTGCCCTTACCAAATGATTATCAATCAAAAATCCCACACTTCCCTGCTAAAGAGCCTACAACAACACAACAACATGTGGATAAAATGGAGGACTCTTTTGATTATATGGAAATTGATGATGAAACAATCAAAATGAGAATTTTTGCACAGAGCCTGGGGGGAGAGGTTAAAAAGTGGTTTAAAAATCTACCTGCTGGTAGCATCAATGACCTGCCTGCTTTATACCAGAATTTCATTAATAAATAGGAAACTAGGGCAAACCCTCGTCAAATCCTAGCAGAATACATGTCCCTTAAGAGGAACACAGGAGAGAGTGTCCATGATTACACCACTAGATTCAACAACATTTACAATGCTCTCCCTCCACACATGAAACCTCCACAAGGTATGGCCCTAGCAAAATATCCTGATGGATTTGATGCTGACATGGCCTATGAGCTTAGAGATAAAGAGTACACCACTTTGGAAGACATGCAGAAAGGGGCAGTAAACGTAGAAGAAAATCTAATAGAGAAGAGGGCAAAACTGAGAGCTGAGAAGAGAGTAACATACAAGGATGACACTATAGCCTCCACTTCAGATCCGAATATTGACAGATTGTCAAAGAATCTGGATAAGCTATGCCAAGTGGTCGAAAAGATGGCTATCACTCAGAACAGGAACCAAAACCAAAACCAAAATCAAAACCTCAGAAGAAACAACAACATTCCCAACAGACAGAAAGAGTCAGATCAGCAAGTCATTCCCCCTTTCCAAAACTTTCTGGATGAGGATGAGGGAATCATAGAAGAATCTGAAGGGAATGTGATAAACATGTTCGAAACGGAGGATTCAATCCTAAACTGTGATTTAGAAGAATACCAACCCTCAACCTCTTATGGGGAGGAGGAATGGTTTGAGTTTGAGGAGTATAGGTTGGGATTCGAAAATGCCATGCTACAAGTCCGAGAACAATATGAGCTCAGGAGTAAAAGGAACCAAGACACTTCCAAACCTAAAATTCCTGAGGTAACCATCAAAAAGAGGCCTGAAAAATCTCCTAAAGTAACTGCTGTGAATAATAACTCGACGGCCAAAAGTTCTGAGAAAAACAAACAGAAAGACAATCAGGACAACGAAAAACAAAGTCAACTAACTAGTAGCACTAGCACTTCAGTTAGCGCTCCTGATAAAAATGTTTCCACACATGTACATAATGATAAAACACACACTGATTCAGCTACTAAGGTAGTTGCAAATAAAACAGATTTGAACATTCCCAAAAGTCAATCCACTTTCAGTTTAGAAAGTGAGATCGCAAAGATCAAAATCTCTGTACCATTATCTGAGCTGGCCACTCAGGATGTATACAAAGGCCAAATTTTGAAAGCCTTAAATATGGGGGAAATAAATGACTCTGTAAATTTGAATGATGATCAACCCGCCCTCCTATTTGGTCCAAAAATCGAGGGGAAGTTTCAGGAGGGGGTAGTCCCACCTTTTTATATCAGTCTTAACATCCATGACAAGATCCTCCACAACGCAATGCATGATTCTGGAGCCTCACACAACCTGATGCCTAAGGTAGTAATGGAAAGGTTAGGCCTAGAAATCACCAGACCCTACAAAGACTTATATTCTTTTGACTCGAGTAGAGTAAAATGCCTAGGCCTCATCAAAGACCTATGTGTAAGCTTGACCCAAATTCCTGCGAAATGTATGGTCATGGATGTAGTGGTGGCAGACGTGCCACCCAAATATGGCATGTTATTGTCTAGATCATGGGGAGCCAAGCTGCAAGGCACCATGCAGATGGATGGCTCATACACCACTATCCCTATATTTGGCCAATTAAGAAGACTATATATAGAATCCCAAATGAAATTCCTAGTCAGCAGCCCCGAGAAACCTGAAAACTCACCATTATACTCTGTACATACCGACCTTGACTCCTTCATCTTTGGTAATGATGAATCCTTAGAGGAGCCAGAATCCCAGAATAGGCATACCAACGAGAACACCGAGCCTATGGACCTTCACATAATGGCCACCCTAGAAGAATATGATCAGGAAAACCATGGGCAGCACACTGAAAACAAAGAGGAAATCAGCAATGAAGCCTGTGGGATCTGTGGTGGACCTCTCGCTCCAAGTGAAACAGAAACAGAAACAAGACCAGAGCAGCAAGATAACCACCTCCCTGACCTCCATGGCCTCTATAAGCAACAAGACAGTTTACAACCTAGTACAGACCTCCCAACTCAGCCTAACGGCGAACCCAACTGTAAGGGAGAAAGTGAAGCGGAAGCAAACAAAGGGCCCCTATGGGAAATGAACTTTGATGGGTCCTGTACTAAACAAAGCGTTGGAGCAAGAGTGTGGCTGCGTAACACCGAAGATGATCACGCAGAGAGCCACGTTGTCAATCTGCATTTCAAATGCACGAATAACATTGCAGAATATGAGGCTCTAATCTTGGGCTTAAATCTGCTGAAAAAGTTAGGAGCCCGAAAGATAGCCGTGAGAGGGGATTCAGAGTTAGTAATCAAACAGGTGAATGGTGAGTATTCAGCAAAACATCCTAGACTAAGAGCATACAGGAATGACACTTTAGACTTGCTACAAACATTTGTTGATTATGAATTAGTGTTCATTCCTAGGGGTCAAAACGCTATTTCAAACGGACTAGCCTGCCTAGCTAGTTCCTATCCTAAGGCCCCAGTTGACCAACAGATCATCATACAGACTAAATTCAGACCTGCAGTGCCGGACAATGAAAAATACTGGCAGGTTTTTGAAGGAGACAAACAGGTTGAAGATTTCCTGACGGGCAGAAATGAGTTTGAATTTTCTGATTCAGACTCAAAATCTTATGACAGTTGCTCAAGTAAGGATTCCCCAGATGAACTAGAAACGCCTTGTAGTATAGAAATAAACTCCTTTTCTGAAGAAACTGGGGATTCAACCATAAAACGTGAGAACGCAGATAGAGAGGAAATGGAGGTGCTGCAAGCCAAAGACAAGAACATACCAAGAGGCTTAGCACCCTTAGAGGACCTCTTCGATTTCGATGATGTTGCAAAGAAACCCACAATAGAGCATGCAGAATCGGATATAGAAGAATATAACATAGGCACTAAAGACAAACCCAAAATGATAAAACTGGCTAGGTCTATACCTGCAGACATGAAGAAAAGATACACTGACTTGTTTAAGGAATTCATTGATGTGTTTGCATGGAGCTACGAAGACCTAAAGGCCTATGACACCAACATTATACAACATAAGATACCGCTGAGGGAGAATCAGAAACCTTTCAGAAAAAAACTTCGCAGAATTAATCCAAAACAATTGCCTGCAGTAGAAAAGGAAATTAAGAAGATGTATGATGTTGGCATTATTGTCCCGGTAAGGTTTTCTGACTGGGTGTCAAACTTAGTGGCTGTAAGGAAGAAGACGGGGGAGATTAGACTATGTATAGATTTCAGAAACCTCAATAGAGCCTCCCTGAAAGATAACTACCCTTTGCTGAGAATGGAACATATCCTACAGAAGGTAGTGGGTTCTAAAAGAATCTCCCTGCTTGATGGTTTTTCAGGATACAACCAGGTTCTGGTACTCCCAGAAGATCAACTCAAAACAGCCTTCACCACTCCATGGGGCACCTTCATGTATGTGAAAATGCTTTTTGGATTGATGAATGCTGGAGCTACCTTCCAGAGAGCAATGGATATTGCTTTCTCAGATGAGATTGGACACTTTATAGTTATCTACTTGGATGACTTAACTGTCTTTTCTAAAATAGAAGAAGAACACTTAAAACATCTGAGGAAAGTTTTTGAAAAATGTAGAAGGTATGGTCTGTCCCTGAATCCTAAGAAGACTGTTTTTGGGCTGCAAGAGGGTAAGCTTCTAGGCCACATCATATCTGAGAAAGGGATTAGGATAGACCCCCAGAGAGTTGAGGGAATAATTCAAATTACACATCCAAGAAACATCAAGGAGCTACAGTCGTTCGTTGGGAAGATCAATTTCCTTAGAAGGTTTATCCCCAATCTGGCTGAACATCTTAGGAAAATGACTGAAATGCTAAAGAAAGACGCAGGAATCAGGTGGACTGTTGAAGCCAAAAAATATTTTGAGTCAGTAAAACTTGCACTCACCCAAGCCCCTGTCCTTATCAGCCCTGACTTCTCAAAAGATTTTCTGATCTTTTCATTTGCCTCCCCCCACACAATAGCTGCAGTTTTGCTGCAAAAAAATTCGGAAGGTAAGGAACAGCCTATAGCTTTCTTCAATAAAGCCTTAAGAGATGCACCCTTAAAGTACAACATTATGGAAAAGCAGGCCTATGCCCTGATTAAGGCCTTAAAAGACTTTAGGGTGTATATTCTGCATTCTCACACCATTGCCTATGTGCCAAACACAGTGGTCAAAGATATCTTGTCCCAAGACCCCGATGGGAAAAGGGGCAAATGGATTGCCACGATTTTAGAATATGACATTGAAATCAAACCCACTAAGCTGATCAAAGGTCAAGGCCTGGCCCAATTGATGGCTGAAACTAATCTACAGGCCCTCGATATCAACATGATGAATGCCCTGGATGAGCAGGGAGGATTGCCCTATCCAACTATTGAGGAGCAGTTTCAGAACTCTCCTTGGTATGCTGATATCCTGCACGTGCTCACACACCTCAATGCCCCCCCAGAACTGTCCAAAACAAAGGCCAAATTCATAAAACTCAAAGCTAGAAATTACTGCATTATAAATGAGAGTCTATATTGGAAAAATCCAAATGGTCTTTTGCTTAAATGTTTGCCTGAAGCTGAAGCTGCGAAAATCAAACAAGAATTCCATACTGGGGAATGTGGAGGTCACCTGAGTTGGAAAACCACTGCAAATAAGATACTCAGGGCTGGTTACTATTGGCCTACACTCTTCAGTGATGTCCATAAGATGATTCTCACTTGCCACAAATGCCAAATTTTTTAAGGAAAAAGGAAGCTCCTTCCCCTCCCTCTGCAACCTATCACCATAGAAGGCCCATTCATGCAATGGGGCTTAGACTTCATTGGATAAATCCACCCCTCTTCTTCCGGGCAACACAAATGGATCTTGACTGCTACTGATTACTTCACTAAGTGGATCGAAGCCATACCTACTAGGAATGCCACTGACTCTGTCATCATTAGGTTCCTAGAAGACTTCATCCTGTCTCGGTTTGGCTGCCCAAGGAAAATAATCACTGACAATGCTGCTGCTTTCGGATCCAAAAGAATGATTGATTTCTGTCACAGGTACGGAATTGCGGTTGGACATTCAACTGCCTATTACCCCCAGGGTAATGGCCTAGCTGAATCATCAAATAAAAGCCTGGTTACAATCATTAAGAAGCTGCTGGAAGAAAACAAAAGGTCTTGGCATAAAAAGTTGATACATGCTTTGTGGGCAGACAGGCTCACTACAAAGAAGTCTATTGGCACATCACCCTTTCAGCTGGTTTATGGGACAGAAGCAGTTTTCCCCTCTAGCCTTGGGATACCAGTAGTAAAGCTTATTCAAGAGGTCCAATCAGAAGAAGACAGCATGATAAGGAGAATTAATGCAACAATCCATCTCCAGCAGACAAGGGAGCAAGTTTATGACAGAGCTATCAAAGTGCAGGAAAACATGAAAAGGCAGTTTGACAAAAGAACCAAAGCAACAAATTTCAAAGTTGGGGACAAAGTCCTGAAGTGGGATTCAAGAAGAGATGATAAAGGCAAACATGGCAAATTCGACAGCTTGTGGCAAGGCCCGTTCATCATTCAAGCCACTGTGGGTCCTAATGCGTTTTTCTTGCAAGAAACTGATGGTACAGAGCTGTTTGGGGGTCCTGTCAACGGCAGGATGCTCAAACACTATCTCTGCTAATTCTCCATTTCCATGTTCCATTTCCATTGTATATACCGTTGCAAATTTTCATTTTCAGCAAAAGTGAAGAAAATGTTCCAAAAAAAAAAGCAGGATGAAAAGGGAGGTTCAGACGTGCTCAAAACATGAACCTCTGAGGCAAAAGGATTGGCTCTAGCAAACTCAAAATCCGAGCCAAAAGGGAGCAAGAATGGCTGGTCCTAACAAGCTCAAAATCTGGATCAGCAGTAAAGGAGCATCCAGCTCTAAGATCAGAGCTGGAGCAAAGGATAGAAGTGACTCAAACATGCTCAAAACCTGAGTCACAAGAAAGAAAGAAGGATGTTTCACAGTTGTGGAATTCCATGCCTTCACTGTTTTGTTTTCTTCCAATTTCTGCCCAGCAAGTCAGACTGTCTAATCCCGGCTTGGCTGTGTTTAAATTTCCTGTCTTAGAATGTAGGTGAAGAAACCTGTTGAACAATTTAATCTCAACAGGTAGTAGTGTAGGTAGAGAGAGAAGATGAGGCCAACAGTCTAATCTGGCCTCATGGAGCAATAAGGGTAGAATTAGAATAGGTTTGTTTTTGTTCTGCAAATAAATGCAAAGGGTCTGCTAATTCAAATGCACCCATGGGGAAGATTGTTAGAACTCTAGTTTGGGTAGGTAGATTGGTTGGGAAAATGTTTCCACTGATTTGGATGTCTTCATGGTTTGTGGCAGCAGATCAAAGAGAGATATGGATGGTTCAAGCAGTAGGCACCTGGCCTACACCAAGAGATCATCTTCCGGTTTCTTGGCTCCTTCAAAAAGAAGCCATCCCCATGTGGAGCCACTGTTAGCCCCCCTATGAATTTTTGACAAGCAATTAGGGGGCTAATGTGTTGTTGAGTCTTCAAGGAATGCTTTTCCCCTGAAAATACAGTCCCCTTGAAGCCTCTTTGTGCCCTTCATCCTTTGATGGTTTCCCCTTTGCTGATTCCCCTTTTAAAGCCCCTCTGCTGATAAAGAAATGCCCAAAGATTCCATCCCCCCTTTATTTTTCCCCCATCTAGCCTCTTTTTATCCCTCATTTTTCTCCCTTTCTATTTCCCCATTTACCCTTCAATTTCCCCCAAAAATCCCCTTTAATTTCCACCTTTCCCCCTTTGATGGCCATTATCCCCCTCTATTTCTCTATCGTTCCCCTCCTTCACCTTTTAAAATCCATTAAAAGGGGCCAAAACACACTTTCCGACCTTATTATAAGGCCTGGCCCCTTTCCCGCTGGCCCCTTTCCAACCACTTCCCCACGTGACCCATCCCCAGGACCAAGCGCTTAAGTCCCGGGGCCAATCGCAATCGGAGCATCGGCGGGGGTCTATTTCCTTTGTAAAACTCAAAATCCCCGATGCGATTGATTTTCAACGTAAGTCCCACGATGCGTTGTGTGCCGTCGATCTATCATAGATCTGACGGCGGAGCGCTAATCGCATTTCCCCATTCAATCGCAATCGCAACTCTCCGCGTCCGACCTCCGATTGATCGCAAGCCTGTCTCCCGATCCTCCGATCACGTCTCCCACCGTTGATTTTTCGCGCACATCGACGGTCCGCGCTCAATCACGCCCGCCCCTCCGATCACAATCGCAACACTCATCACGCCCCCCCGATTGGGATCCTCCGATTAAATCTCCACCGTCCATCTCCCTTCTGATCCGACGATCATCGCAACCCCCGATCCCCCGATCGTGCCAACCTTCCGATCTCATCCTGACCGTCCGTTCTTCCCGCAGATCAACGGTTCACGTTTAATCGCACCTTCCTCCCGAGCGCTGATCGCAAGTCCTTTTCTCTGCCCTCCGATTGCATCTCAACCGTCAATCTGATCCCCGATCGGACGGTCAGCGCTTAATCACTGGTTCCCTTCCCTCCGTCTCCGATTAAATCCCCGCCGTCCGTTTGTTGCAGGATCCAACGGCTCAGCGCTGATCACATCATTTCCCTTCGCACCACATGTTTCTTCCTCCGATGGACTGTGAGCCGTTGATCTAGACCCGAGATCAACGGCCAGCGCTCAATCGCTCTGTCCCTCCAATCGCTGATCGCAAGTCTTCCTGTCTCGCCTCCAATTACATCTCCACCGTTGATCTCCCCGCCAGATCGGACGGCCTGCATCCAATCGCAAATCTTTTCCTCCTCCGCCCGATTCAATCCTGTCCGTCCGTTCAATCCGTGATCCGATGGCTGTCGCTCAATCGCGTCCTCCCTCTCAATTGCAATCGGAACTTTTATGTTGTGCGCTCCGATCGCGATGCTGCGATTGCATCGTGACCGTTCGTCTCTCCCAGATCGGACGGTCCTTGTTCAATCGCCCTCCGCCTCCACTGGGTCCCACTCTTACGCTCGTTTCTGTTGCATTTCATGTGTTTTGTCCATCCTGTGTATAGTCCCGATCACTCAATCTCCACCGTTGATCTTTGTCCCCAGACCTAAATCTAACGGTCTGCGCTGCAGTCCACCATCAAACGTATCGTTCGTAAGTTTAACTCCTCCATCTGCATCTCCACTGTTTTCATCATTCCGCCGCCTTTCCACCGCCTCCACTGCATTTCTCCGCCACCACTGCCAGGTCTTAACAGGTTTATTTTATGATGCGAAACAGCACAGAGAGGCCATTTCAGCCGGCCAGCGAAGCAGCAGAAGCAAGATCTGAGAAGGATTCGAGCCGTAATTGAAGATTAATATTTTAATCATACAGTCAAAGGATTTAGGCACTTCTGGAAGACCAATGAGCGCACTAGGAAGCCATTACTGCGCTACCTAACAGCAGAGCGCATTTTCCTCCAAAAGTACACCTTCCTGCAGCGCCTCCATGCTTCCTCGAGCCCATAAGCAATAAATTTCATTGACAGAACTTCTCTGGGGACCGCCGAGCAGCATTAAAGAAGCATGGAGGGCCATACAGACTTCCATCCAGTTCGTTCCTTTCAACAGGGCCGAACAGCAGAGCACAGAGCTCCAGGCGCCGAAAGAGCTCCAAAGGAACACCAGAGGTCAAAATCTGACCTGACAGAAATCTCCGGACCAGATCACATAGTACCTCCAGCGCTGCAACAAGCCGTTAAGCAGCATGGGCGTGGACACTCCGCCGATTCTGTCTTAATGACATTCGTTTATTGTATTTCCTACCGGGGCTTCTTCCTCTTCTCCTATAAAGATCCCTGAGCATGAATTGTAAAGGTTGTTGTTGGTTTTATCAGTGAACTGCAAGCATTCTGTCCCGAGCCAAGTTTCCTGTGTAACAGTTGTATGATAGGCTGAGAAATATGATGTATTCAGGCTGAATGTAAAAGCTTTGGGCAGTGATGTACCTGATTGGTGTAGTGTTTAACATGATAAGCAGTTTTCATTGGATCCTGATCTACAGCAGTTAGTGATGTTCTTCCTATCTCCGTGTTTATTTCCATTTCATTTCATGTTCTTCTGACTGACATCTGAATGCATGATATAAGATTTACCCTTGTTAGGTACCTTATATCCCAGCTCTCTCAGTCTTGAATGTTTTCTGCTCATATGTGTGTCTGAATATTTTTTTAATTGACTAAACCAGTGTAGTGGATGATTATTGCCTACTCTCTGATGTGCAAGTTGGTAAAATCAGTATTCAGATGTTTTTGTTAAGATTTAACTGAAAGAGGTTAGGAGCATTGGGAGGTGTAAAGCCTGTCGCTGCCTCCCCATAACCTTCCCTTCCATATAAACCTTTTCAAGATCCCTCGTGTTGCCTATGGTTTTGTCCAAGCAGGCCTGGAGTTAAATGACCTCTGGCCTGATCTATAGACAGAATCAGATGGTTTTCCATCTTTCATTCTCATCACTTAGTGTTCCATCCCACCAATCAGTCTTTGAGATCCAAATGCTCTAGATGACTAGCCCAATTGAAGCTTACACCTTGAACATAAGTAAATCCTTTCTTGACTCCATTGCCCAACGGCCTTGATGTTCCCTGAGTTATCTACCTTTGCCTAGCTTCCTTCTTCACCCATCCTTGTCTTGTGATGAAACCTTCCTTCCTGATTCTCAACAACCAAACTCAAACAATCAAACAAGTAACCTTGAGCCTATAACTAGCCTAAAACCATAATGTAGAACTTCAAAGACATATATCCTTTGATAATCATAGAGAGATCCCTCTCTGGACCTAGGAGGGCTAGATCCTAAGGTCTGAAAGTGGTTCTATGTTGTCTCATCTTTTGGTCTTTGTCAACCTGGCCAAAACATGGGAACCCCAACATCTCCCAATGAGAAAAATGCTTCCTCCCCTAAAAAACTATCTCAAAAAGTGGGTTTCTCAACCCTCCAATGCAACACCTTGCAACTCAACACAAATTTGAAAAGACACTGCGCTGTAGCTGAAGACTGAAGCTTGGCCAGAATTTTTGATGTGTGGAAATGATAGCACAATAATATTCAAAAAGGCTTCCTCAAGGGAAGTGGTTGGATCCCCACTCGGGAACACCCTGTGCTAAACAACACTGCAAGCTCAACTAAACAGCTGAAGAATGCAAGAAGTCATGCAGACCACAAAATCAATAATCAATAACATAAACCATTATGGCTGCCTTTCCCTCCTTATAAAAAATGTGAGCCTGATCACTTTGGGTCCCACTCATTAGGGTTTCCACTATCATGGAGTCTTCCTTCCATTCACACTGCACTGTCTCTTATTTATGATCTACTCCCTCCATACCAGCGCTGTTGACTTGGTCAAATTTGACCTTGTCCACATGCATTAGCCCCTTTTCACACATGAGGTGCTTTATCTAGCTATGAATATGATCCCTTTTCACATTAAGAGGGATTATATTCCTCCTAAAGAGATTTATGGACCTCCCTATCCATTTATTCATCTAACTAAATGACAAGAGAAAAATCAATATTCCAATTAGTTGCATGCTAATTTAGGAATATTATAGTCCTCCCCTCCCAAATGTTGCTTGTCCTCAAGCAACTGCAAGGATAGAACTGAAGATCCTCCTATCCTCCTCCTGTAGCATCCTCATATGATAAAATCCTCCAAGGAACAGGATGTTGTCTCATCAATAAATCTCCAAGTTGCTCCTCCCAAGTATGCAAGTTAGCTTTTGGTGACCATCCCAAATAGTTATCATCATGAAGAAGTAAAATACCCATGGAGGCAATAATGTGCTATCTATAGGCCTTCTCGAGGCATGGAGTCTAAAATATATTGGGAACTAATATTCCCATGTGAAGCCTCCACCCCCAAGCTATCATCCATACAAAAGGAGTCACCCTCCAACATGGCAACTCATGAAAGATCTCCTCCACCTTAGGCTCTTGCAAAGAAGGTGGGCTATATTGCTGAACTTGATAGACCAAATGGCCTACCCAACACTGTCTCTATATCCACTTATGATAATTTTAGATCTTCTGCTGAATTTGGGTTGCAATAATGTTGCCTTCATGAAGCAAAAAGGCAGTTGGATCCTCAAAGACCCACTCTTTGGTTCTTGCCCATACCATCCCATATAAAGTGAATGTGACATTATTATCATATGGAATCCAAATGAGAGAGGTACTGAAGGTTTTACATAGTGCTGGAAGGTACCAATAGTCTCCCAAGTAGTCACAGCACAATTTTTGTAACTATTGTTTCAAAATATAACAAGGCAAGTTGTCTCCCCACAGGTTGCTAGTTGTGCATGTCATCTCATCTACTAGGAAATAGTAAATGGCATTGTCTATCAACTGAGCATACAAATAATAGTACAACACTTTGCCCAAGCCATTCAAGAGATGTCTATCCCCATCACTTTTGTTGGTCCCAAAATGACCATGAAGCTCAAATAAAGGCTTACCCTCTTATGGAGCAATACACTGTATAGAGATGGTAAGAGAATGAAAATACTGTGTTAGATAATAAATAAATACAAAAGCATAATTCTTACCATGTACTGAGAGTAAGATGATAATAAGATCCATGAATGAGCCCTCCATATTGGTATGACATACTCCCATGAAGAGGAATGAACCATGTGTTGCATGAAAAACTTTCTTCTTCTACTTGGAAATCCAAGTCAAGAGGATCATATCATGGTAGTAGATGTCTCCATCCACTACTCCATCACTCTCATCTCCTACTTGTCCAGCAAGTGAATGATATGTGAAGTGATCCTAGGAACACTCCATCAACAAACCCAAGCTACCAAGTGACAACGATGTTGGCCTTTGCAATAAGGCTCTTGTCATCTCATATCTCCATCCTTTGACATGAAAAATGTCAAAGTCATCTCCCATAATGCTTCTATATATGAAATATTCCTTCCAAGGTGGAAGTACCTCTTGATCCTCCAAGGCTAAGGAGTAGCCCTTTTGCACCATGACAGTGCCATCATCTACTCCTGCAATATCATGCAAAGTATTGGAGAAAACCAATCCATACTCTCCCAAGAGTTTCTAAATAAACAACAACTCTTTTTGCCCCCTCACACCATCATCATACAAGTCATGGAGTAACATCATGATGATTGACTTGTAGAATGCCCCATACAACCAAATATTGTGCTACCATAACACATGGGTACCATGTAGTGCCTCAAACCATAACATACCTTTTGGCAAAGGATATGTCACATGATGGCCAAACTCTTACAAGAGTAGCCAACACAACCATGCCTCTTACTGCCCTGTGTCATAGATATGCAAGTGGATCACCAACCTCTTGTTCACCACCCACACCCATTCATCCAAATGTAGGTATATCCCACCATACTCCACTTTGGTACTCCTCCAATCGAGAGTACCATCTTCCCAAATCAGATTTCTATTTTTTCATTTCATGGGATGTTGAAATGCAATCTCCCGGAGATCTCCAAGTAAAGACCACTCATCAATGACCATGTTGAATCCATAAGGATCCAAGTATGCTGAGGGAAAATTCTTCTCATTGAGTTGTGAAGTTCTCATCAAGAAAGATCCATCACAACAATGAAATATAATATGTCTCTCATCAATAATCTGCCCATCCAATGTCACACAAGTATAATGGTCATCAGAATGCTCCAATAATAGTTGGGCCCCCAACTCATCACTGCTGCTCAATGACAACGCTTCTGATCTCCATGGTGGTGCATATGATGTCTTAAGATCATGCTTAATTATGAACACATAGTTCTACATTTCATTTTTTAGGACAATACTCATCATATCCTCCAAAAATCCACACTCCGACCCCAAGAGTTGTGTGCAGCTCAACAATGAATAACCATGATCATACTGTTTATCTCCTCCTTGAACAAATCAAGACTGCTTAGTATAGTAATAGTCCGCTGCTCCAAATCAGAAATGTGCTTTGACCCTAGGTCATGCAATGGTACATTCCCACAATTCTCCACAAGATGTGCTGAAATGATAGGAAATTGAAATATGTGCATACCTTTGTAAAGCATGGGAACATCTTGTACTTATACAAGGGTTACTTCCTTCGGTGTGATGACTTATCCAACTACCGATGATGATGGCTGCTCTTCTATGGCTACATCAGTGCTAGTACAAGTCTCCTCCTTCTCATGCATCTCCAGAATAGTGCATGGGACTCTAAATTTCAAGAGATCAAGACCACTTTGAAAAGGTGCAAGTGTTCTTTCTCTTGATGCAAGTGCTCTCGCAGCAAGTGGTGGTGAAGGCTTCTTCCCCTCTAATTCCTTCTTGTCAAAATTTTTTATCAACCTTTGAGTAAAATATGCATATGCAGTCACTCTTGCATGACTCAAAAGGCTGAACCACCAAATTTTTGCTTCACCTTCAAGGTGCAGCACCGCAATCTTAATAGCTTCTCTTTGTACCACTAGATGTAGTATGAAGAATGCATCCAACTTCATTCCCCAAGATCTTACTGTACATGTGGATTCCCATCAAATGTAGGCAATAGGAATCTATTGCTGCAAGGTCTTCTTTCTTCCTTGAGCTGAATGAACTGTGGGAGTGTTATATTCTCCTTGAAATCTCTAGGTTGAGACTTATATTCAGCAAGATATTCACTTAGAATATCATGTTCCAAGTGTCCTCCATCTCCATGCCTCTTTTCTTCTTCCTCAAAAGAAAAGGGCATAGTGTATTGCCCTAGAGCTCTATGCAACACCTGTTCTTTCTTCTGCTGATAGGAAGTACATGGAACTTCCTCTTCTTGAAACCCTTTAGAGGTCTCATTGCGTCTCTCCCCTTTCATCTCCTTGACCTCCTTGGAGAGGTTCTTCATAGATCTTAAAAGTGATGAGACAAAGCTCATTCCTTCCACCATTTTAGATCTCTTCTTCTTCTCTTCTTCTTCTTATAACATAATGGCTGAGATCCATAGGCTGAGCCAAGATTATGCTCTGATACCACTGTAATATTCCCAAATAGGAAAAGCAACAATATATCACATAAACATGGAAAGTAGTAGTGAATACATCAAAACACCAATATGTGAGACAAATTATAGCCATTGTATTAAACATATAAGAAAACAATAGGCACAAGATCTTGAGGATCAAGTCACTCAAGAAATACCATACAAGCATCTAATAAGAAAATATTCAATCATATGAAAAATAGCTGCTATACAAATGCCTTGAGCTAAGACAACGTAGTTTTAGGGTCTAAATTGCTATATAAAGAAAGATCAATGTGGATATGCTGTTATATATCTAAAATAATGCTAGGAGTGAAGATCTAGCCTCCTAGACACCTTTCAAAGAGAACCGGGAAACAGTTTCCATAAATACCCCAAAGTACAAAATGCCAGAATGCAGCCCTAAGGCTGAATAGCAACTGATACTAAATAAATGGATGGATATGGCTAAAGATGATATATATAATGCAGACCACAAAATCAATAATCAATAACATAACCCAATATGGCTACCTTGCCCTCCTTATAAACAATGTGAGCTTTCTCACTTTTGGTCCCACTCATTAGGGTTTCAACTATCATGGAGTCTTCCTTCCATTCACACTGCGTTGTCTCTTATTGATGATCTACTCCCTCCATACCAGCGTTGTTGACTTGGTCAAAATTGACCTTGTCTACATGCATTAGCCCCTCTCACACATGAGGGTGCTTTATCTAGCTATGAATATGATCCCTTTTCACATTAAGAGGGATTTTATGCCCACTAAAGAGATTTATGGGCCTCCCTAACCATTTATTCATCTAAATAAATGACAAGAGAAAAATTAATATTCCAATTAGCTGCATGCTAATTTAGGAATATTACAAAATTGGTGCCCAAACATACCTACATTTTAGGTCCCCAACTCAGCCTTCACAACAAGGTTTCTCGACCTCCTTCCAGCAGCTCGATCCATTTTATTAGCCCATAAAACGATCCCTATCGCCTCACTTCTCCATCCTTCTCTTTTTGCATCTTCCACAGGGATATTTCTCCTCCAACAATCTCTATTCCTTTTGCGTGTTGCCAAAAATGGACTCAAAAATAATGTCCATATCAACTTGTACTTATATTCAATACAAGGGCCTCTTCCAATTTTATATCTATGGGCTTCCTACTTGTCACAAGCCTAAAAATACCTTAGGCCGACCTTGACACATATGTGCAAACCCATACATAACCTTCAAAAAATTCATAACTCTTCAACTACAATTCGAAATTGGACGGTTTTCGATGTTTCAGATTCATATTGACAATGATTATCATCCTCATCCATTACATGTCGAAGAATCATGATGGTTTTGGCCCAAATATTGATGGGTTCAAAGCCCCATGCTTGGGTTAGAAGCCCACATGTGCCTCTTGTGGTGCTTTTTCCTCCAACCCCAAAACACTAGGGCTTGGATTACCTCCCAAGCTACACAAAAATCAACCAGATATGAATGCACATTCATGATAAACACGAAAATGTGGAGAGATTATGAACCATTTCATATTAATGCCCCAAGTTATATACAATAGGGCTGACTCTAGATAGGCTTCACATACCCAAATTCATGTACCACTTATGTCATATCATGCACCTAACTCTACCTTAACCTTTATAGTTAGATAATGGCTACATGCTTTGTCACTAACATTACCCAGCTCCAACTAAAATGCTACTCATGTGGGTAGGATTTCTAACTCACCACATAGTAGGTCTCTTGTATGCAAATATTTTGTTGGCCTTATGGTCGACCCTATTAACATCTTGTCTGAAAAACATCCCAATGAAAAAATATTGCAGGAATTTTGTTTTAGCCTGAGATTGTTCTTTTAATATGAAGCCTTATGTGGTAGTTCTTGCAAGTTTAAATTAATGTGCCCATAAACCATGCATTTATAATAGCATTGTTTTGTTTCCACTTTACCTGCAAATCCAAAATTAATGTGGTGATAAGCCATGTACTTAGAAAAGTGGTGCTTTGTTTCCACTTTACATGCAAATTCTTTCAGCGCATTCCTTTCTTGGGCACATTTACTTGCTCGTTTTGAAATCTTAGCTGATATTTATTTGTTCAAATTGTGCTGTAATGATGAGATTCTCCAAAGATGGAGTTCTGGATTGGGAAAAAACGTCATAGGGTTGGTATGTTTAGAAAATCCTCAGGGTTAGTATGCTTGTGGTTGGTTTCATTTATGGGGATTCAACAACACTTATTTGTTGTTCCAAAGCCCAATAAAATTCCTTGAGTGCATTAAACCAGCAAGAGATTTTGTTCCATTTCTCAGGTTTCCCATTTGCAGCTAATTTTCAGAGATATTCCGTGTAAACAAAAAGGAAAATGGGGAATTCCATTTTCAAATTTTACTTACAATAAGGCTTATTAAGTAAGCTTCTTGTTATTGTCAAATAATTGCTCCACCCTTTTGATCAATGCATTAGTGAGGAAAAGCATGGCTCACAAGAATGTTGATGACAAAGAATGTAGCATGATATTCAATTCACCCATGAATATTAGTTCCTAGAATTGAAAGAGATAACAACTATATGCCGTCATATGTTAACTAAATTTGCACCATAAAGAATTTAACTCTTAAATCAATGCATTAAGATGCTACAACCAATTTAATTGGTAATTAAGGTTATGCAAGTTGTCTGGTAGTTAGATGATTAGTTTTACATTCTTATATCAATAAAGTATAGGCCTTTTGGAGAGGAAAAAACAACATTCCCTCTTCATCTGATCGTTTTATGAAGAATTTCATTCCAAAATTCAAAGGCCTTTGGGAACTTCTCAAAAAATATGGGTTTTCCCCTTCGGTTGAGTATGTAACTATTGGGAAAAATACTGAGAGGGGGGGTGAATCAGTATTTAGGACTTTATCAAACTTTTTACTTTTTCACTCTCTAAAACCCATACGCTACTTTACTGAAGCCAACTAGTGTATACACACGGATATCCTTCATAAAACTCGCGTATACAGAGATCTAATTATGTCATTAATTCTTCACTTATATTATTCCATCATTCATTCATTAGATGTTCAATAAACAGTAAACATGTGCAGTAAAAACAGAATAAACCATCACACATAAGCATCATACATGAACACCAAGATTTTAGGTGGAAACCCAAGTCGGGAGAAAACCACCGTTGCAGTTGCTCAACCTTCAATATTTTATTATAGAGAAAACATCTTACAACATATGTGCTGGCGCAGCCTCCTACCAGCACGCAGGCACCCACCTGCGCTCGTTTACCAGCCTCTCCTGGAAGGGAGCTACGACCCCCTGCTCTCGTTTACTAGTCTCTCCTGGAAGGGAGCTACGACCCCCTGATCTCGTTTACCAGCCTCACCTGGAAGGGAGCTACGACCCCCTGACTGAAGGCTAGAACCCTCAGCACCTCTATGGACCACGTTTCATCAATTTTCACACTGGATCCAACAACTCAAATAGAGTACAACTTGTAGGCCTTGTTTCATCATATTTTCAGACTGGACCCACTCCACACATTTAAGCTCAATCATACAACCAAACTGATACAGACAACTCAGAACTGTAGAATATAGATAGCAGTAACACAGCAGAACAGATCAGACATTTCATACCCCATGCTTCAGCAAACCCTAGTTTGCATACGCGCTTTCCTTTCACTGATCCCGCGTATATACGCTCCTTCTACCATACAAACCCGCGTATACTTTTGTACATATTACAGAGATAATTTCACTGCGCATACGCGCTTTATCTTCAGCGAATCCGTGTATATACGCGCTTCTTCTGCGGCAAACTAGCGTATGGTTCTTCAGACATTTAGGTCATTGCAATTCTTCAGAACAGACACATCACAGAGATTTTACCCTTTACTTCAGACAGATGTTCGCCTCATCTCAGATCTAATCATTCCATACAGAGATCTAGCAAATACAAGTATATTTCAGATCAAGATGCCCTTCTTCATCATTGTTACATCATGCATTCAGATCTATCATTCAACTGTAACCCTTTCCATTCAGATATACTTCAGAGAGAAGTATTCATTCAAGCTCAGACATCTTGCACCCACACTCATAATTTGCACAATGAATTTCTTCTCTTTATATAGGTTTACCCTTTTTCAATACCATGAGCCAAAACCACATTACTTCCGATGGTATTCCTAGACGGGGTCATTTAGACGAATCATTACCCAATACAATGGGTCAATACCATGGTGGTTACCCTTGGTTTTGCACTTTATGAGCGCTTTTGCCCATATGCGACTTGGAACGTTATTACCCGCGTGCATACGCGACTTGTCCTAGACAAAACCACGTATTCCTTGAGACATACTCTTTTCATCATAGATCTAGCACATATTGAATTCCTTTCTTCATTACCTTCTGTACTTTCTGTAGATACATCAGATTTACATCATTTAACAAGTTCATCAAGTAGGTTTCCATCATCTTCATCAAGTGGGTTGCCATTCAAGGACAACACTCTATCAAGTGGGTTGCCATCAAGGACAACACTCTGCATCATATTTCCAACAGTAACCACTAGCATAAACTAAAAAAACAATGCATAAAAGGGAAATGACAAATATTTGTAACATCATGATAAAAGAAATTGAAAACCAGAAGGAAACTAGATAAGAGTGCTTCTATGAGGCAAAATATGTTTTTCCCATCTACTGGGCTTGATCATTAAGAAACTTGTATCTCTGTGTAACCTGCTTGGGTAGATAATCTGCTTCATTTTTGAATTCCTTGCATATGAATTTAAAGTTTATCTCACAAAAAAATGTTTTAATTCATCAACGTGAAGGAGGATACCATGTAGTTGGGTGTTTCTTTTTACTCTTGTTCCAGTAAACCCATTAATCACCTCCTAAATTTTCCACTCCATGGTCTCTTGCTAGCTTCATTAGAATTGTGACCACTTTCAATTCAGCTATGTTATTTGTTCACCCTCATAATCCATATTTAGATGTTAATTTAAGAGAAGGAGAGATGACTAATAGTCCTCCAACTCTACAAGAACTGGGATCAACATTACCTTATCCATTGAATAAACCATAAAGAATGGTTATGACTATGTCTGAGTGGCCAGTTCTCTATGTTTGTTTTCATTTTTTTATTTTTAATGTTCAAAACTCATATAGACTCTTCCTAACCCAAAATAAGTTGCTTCTGTGCTTATATTCTTCTCTTGAAAAAGGGATTCATTTTTTGTAAGCCAGATGGCCCAAATGATGAAAAGGTGAAGGGAATTAAATCTTATATCTATATCCCTATCCTCAAGATATTTTTCAAGGGCCCCTTATATTTTTCTACTATTGCAACTTCTTTTTTATCCATATGTCCCTAGATAAAGAAAGAACAAGAGATGAAAAGGTGTGAGACAGTCTCATTTGAGAATTTTCATGGAGGGCATATCTCTTGTCATGCCACGTACTCTTATACAAATTGTCTAGGTTAGAATCTTATTATTGATAACTAGCCACAAAAAACACCCTTGATTTCATAAGGGATTCAAGTTTCCAAATCTTTGACCTTCTCTGTTCAGCCTAATATTGTGGTTGCACTGCACTTATGTATCCTAGCTCCACCTCATAAAATCCTTCCATTTTTCTTGCAGTCCATACCATTTTGTTTTGGCTATCTTTTAATTTAAATGAAGCATCCATCAGGGAAAATAAGTAGGATTTTCCACTCAAATAACTTATTCTCCTTCCATACCCATCTACTTTTCCTCTTTTCATATTGTTAACTACTGATACTACACCTACATGTTATACATATATTCAAGATGGAATAAACTTTCTGAATGCAGGTGGTTTATTAGCTCCAGGGGGGATTTTGTGGCATCCTCCCCTCCAACCTAATGGTTTGTAATTTCTTACACTATCTCCACTTCTGATAAGCCATGTAAGGTTGTTACAAATGACAGGGTAGGCCTATATCATTCCTTTCACCATATTTGAACCCCTCCATCACTCTTTCTGGGTTTTCTTATCCATTTATCTATGCTCAAGAGATTTCTTTCCATGGTCCTTCAATTGATAACATCCTCCATAGACATTTTGTAGCTAGCGCGTTTGCAAAAATAGATGTGTCTTTCAACCCATAACCCCCAATTGTTTTTTGGTCTTGCCAATATCTGTTATTTCAATAGTGGTATGCTTCTCTCCATATTTTTCCCTTGCACACAAGTATCTGATGGAAACTATATGTATCTTGGACATGATTCCTTTCTGGATATATGTCATTATCATCCAGAAGACCGGGATAACTTCAATAACACTTTTGATAAGGGTCATCCTTCCTCCCTAGATATCCACTTGTTAAAACAATGGCTAATTCTCTTCTTCATCTCCTCAGAAAGCCACATCCAATCGTGATAAGAATATTTTTTTGCCTTATGGTGGAATAAATATATGAAATTCTATCCATGAAGTTTTTTAGTTGGAAAGGAGGTATTTACAGATTCCTTTTTGAAGCCCCCCGCCAATTAGAAAGTCAAATTAGACTATTAGAGGTTGATTTCTTTGTTGTTAGCTGAAAAACACAATTATAAACCTATTTTATATGCCTTTTCTTCTTGTTTTTGCACAAATTTTGCATGTGATAAAAGCCCCAATCCAAAATGAAATATCTAATGGGGACCTCTAGGAAGGTCCCCCATCATCATCTCAGAAGCTTGTTCTCTTGTCTCTTCTTTGACTCAAGAGGGTCTTCCCTACTAGGATCAACAAGGCATAGTCAATATGGCACAAGGTGATGTTAATGGTAGCCTTAGTGAAACATATTTTTTGGATATCTTTAGGTTTTTTTGTAAAAAGGGGGAAAAAGGTGATGGAGGGATATGAATATTAGTTCCAATATCCTCCTTGGGATATGGAGTCAAGAGGATTCAAGTGTAAATATGATATTAAGGAGAAAACCTTCTTAATTCGATTAGCTAGTGTTTGTGGATTAGGGAAAGAGGTTATAAATCTATAGCTAAATTAATCCCTTAGCTAATCAAGGAAAATTATGAAGTCGTGGCCCAACTAGAATGGATATCTCCAATGGGAAAGTATCCAACCACAAAATCAAATATGGCATGAAATAAAATTAAAAACCCTTACTAAGGAACTTTGGAATATGGCCTAGCAAGGAGGATTAAATTTATCCCAAATCAACAAAGGAGAGTGTGTGTGAAGAGCCTCTAGATTTCATCCATCCAAGTTACAAAGTTTCCCTTCAAATGGATTGATATTTGTAGCCTTATGGTAGCCTTGAACAATCAAAATAGTTCCTTTAATGATGTAGAATAAAATATCAAGAAAGAAAAACTTTTAAATCGAAGAAATTCACCACATTGATATGCCCTCAAAAACAAACTACTCCCATAAAGATATTTCCATTAATATCCAAGGAGTGGAGTGCTCTAAAAATCCAACCATGAGTACAAATGAGAAGGTTCTCCTCTACTTATAGAGTGATATCTATCTTCCTTTATTATAAAATATCATTATTGGATTTAATTCCTTAGATCTATCCTAAAAAAACTAAATATAACCAATTCCTAAAATCAATTACACTAGCACATCATAAAAATAAAATTATCAAGCCACATGTACAATGATTTGATGAGTAAATTCCCCACAAGAACCTCATCACCCTTATGCATCTCAATTTCATATATGGTTGTAGAACATTTATCTCTTTCAGTACTTAAAGCCACATTAGACACCATTTCATGCATAGCTTGATTTTCTTTCCCGATATTCAAAACGTCCTCTCCATATGAAGATTGTGATTCAACCTTGAGTTCAACATTCTTGAGAACCACATTGTGAAGATCCATAACCTGCTCCAAGTCACTACTGCTTCGTAATACAAGTGACTCATTAAGAATTTTTAGAAGCACATACATGTATATTTCTCCTTTCTGGGAACCATCCAAAGACCATTAGAATTAGAAGCTCTTTTTTTCAAGTAAATTTTCTTTCCCTTTAGCTTTATTCAACTCTAAAGTTTCCCTACATTATGATTCCAATGTTGAACATGGTTCCATATAAACTCGAAGATTTGCAACATATTGTAATATTCCTAATTATCTTTCAGCTAGTTGGAATATTATTTTTTTCTTTTGATAATAATATAGGTGAATAAGTGGGTAGAGAGACCCATAAATCTATTTAGTAGTAATAAAACCACTTCTCATGTGAATGTGGATAATTGTATCTAAATCACCTTGAGGTGTGAACAGGGGCTAAAGCATGTGGACAGGGTCATAGTTCACCAAATCAACAACGTTGTTATGGAGGCAGTGGAGATTTAGTGGAGGAAAACACAGTCATAGAGGTGGAGTGTATGCATGAGATTAGCTTCTTTAATGAGTTGGATCCAGGGTGAGGAATCTCACCAAGCATATAAGGAAGAGGATGGAAGCCATAAACGGAATTCTGATTATTGTTTATGTCTTGGCATTTTATGACTCCTTGCATGCTTCAGTTGTTTAGCGGAGTCTACTGTGTTGCTTATCACAAGGGTGTTCCCAAGTGGGAATCCCACCCTCATCCTCGAGGGAATTTGAGTGCTCATAATATTCCCAAATGGGAAAATCAGGAATATAGAACAAAATTCTTTAAATATGTAATATTCCCTAATGGGAAAAGCAGGAATATAGTGCAAAATGCTGGAACAATAGTGTAAATCATCATATAAAAGCAAGAGGCCAATATGGAGACCTTTCATATGTTATAAAAACAGAAAAATATATATAAGAAATGGGCCATAATATGTACAATAAGAAATAACAAGCCTCCAATGGACAAAATCCCTCAAAATGAGGTGTTGCTACTATATATAAGAGCTAGAAGAATACTACAACGTTCTTTTAAGTGCACTGCTACAAAAATAATTAAAAAATAGATCTAAGGCTGATATGTGCCTCAAAAGATAGATCTTCTATATATTTGAGCACTATCCAACCTCCTTTGAAGAACCCCTTCAGGGTTTTCAACAAAACACCATGTACAAGATGGGGATCTAGGCCCTAGGGCTGAAGATCCACTGCAAAATACAGATCTGGAAAGTGTGGCTGATCTGATATGATCAATAGAATGGCCTCCTCTAATAGATCATCTAAATGAAAGGCAGATCCCTTTCACTAGAAAACCAACTCTCCAGATGGTGTGCCAAACCACCCTGCAACTCCTCCTACAGAAATAATGTAGGTCTGGAAGTAAAATGCACTGTAGGGATAAATAAATAGTTGGCATGATGCCAAGATCTGAAAATAAGCACAAGGGTGTTCCTTACTATCCTCCCAATGGAAAGGAAGCCTTCTCCACTGAAAATGAGCAATGAAATGACCCAAAGATGGTCCCCACTGCTGCAACTTGCAAAAAAACTCAACCCTCAAAGTTATGAAACTAGCTCCAAAAATAGAAGAAAAGAGAGATCAACGCCTTAGAAATCAACCACTTTGAAGGGGAAACCTCCAATACATTACATAAATGAAAAATTCTTGGATGCTACAAATGATCAAAACCTCCTTCCATATATAGAAGTCCATGGGTCCATAATATAATCCTAGTCGACCTAACAATAACAATGTAAGGGCACAATAATAACAAAATTGGGGTTACAAGGGTACAACAGTAACAATAAGGGGGCTACACTAATAACAATAAGGGACTAAACTAGTAATATAGGGACCTAACATGCCCCTCCCCTTCAAAAAAGCATTGTCCTCAATGCTTGAGTAGCTCTAGGTGCTTCTGTATAAAATTCTCATCCTCCCATGTAGAATCTTCAGTGGGTAAGTTCTTCCACTTGATGAGATACTCTGGAATTGATCGATTTCGTAGTTGTCGAGTTCTTGTTTCGTGACCGCTTCAGGTTCCAATATGAATTTTCCTTCCTCATCAAGTTCTATTATTTGAACTGGAAGATTTTCGCCTATAACCTTCTTTAAGCATGAAACATGGAAAACTCGATGCACTCGTGAAGAAGAAGGAAGCTCCAATTTTTATGCCATAGTACCAATCTTTTGCAACACCTTGTAAGGACCATAGTACTTTGGCAATAATTTATTATCCTTCTTATCTTTCTTGAGGGAAATTTGTTTGTTGTAGTCGTAAAAATAATCAGTCTCCTACATCAAAACTTCTCTCGCTGCGATGTTGATCTGCCTGTTGTTTCATTCGATTTTATGCCAAATTTAGGTTATCCTTTAAAAGTTGGAGAACTTCTTGTTGATGCTCGATGTGATCTTCCACTGCTTTAACCTTAGAGTTTTATCTTAAATATGATGTGATGGACAGTGGATGATATCCATAAAGTGCCATAGATGGGGTCATTTTTGCTGCATTATGGAAGGAAGTGTTATACCACCATTCAGCGAGAGGTAACCACTTGACCCATTGTGTTTGTTTATCAGATACAAAACAACGAAGATATCCTTCCAAAAATTTATTCACTATCTCAGTTTGACCATCAAATTGAGGATGATAATATGAGGTATGAGCTAATTGAGTACCAAAACAAGAAAATAACTCTGTCCAAAAATTTCCAGTAAAAATGGGATCTTTGTCGCTCACAATAACCTTTGGGTTTCCATGTAGCTTTTGAATTGTGTCCATAAATTTAGTAGCAACTGTACTTGGTTTAAATGGATGAGATAATGCACAAAAGTGTGCATACTTGGTAAGTCTATCAACTACCACCATGATGACACTCTTTCCTTAGGACTTAGGTAAACCTGTGATAAAATACATTGAAATATCCTCCCAACGTTGACTTGGAATGGATAAAGGTTGTAGAAGACTTGGGGTCTTAATTGTCTCAACTTTATTTTGCTGGAAAACAAAACATTCCGCCACAAAATTTTGAATATCATATTTAAGGCCATCCCAAAAAAAAATCTTTCTTCACCCTGTGGTAAGTTTTTAAAAATTCTGAATGTCCTTCTAAAGGAGAAGTGTGCAATTCCAAAATAATATTTTGTTTTAGTTGGGAATTCTTACAAAGATATAAGAGATCTTTGTACTATAAGGAATCATTTTTCCAAATAAATGTATCAGATGTACTAGGATATTGCTGCAAATTTTGAATGAGTTTCCACACTTCTTCGTCCTTCTTCCATTCATACCTTGCTTCGATTATCCAATTTGGTTGGATAATATAAATGGCACAAAGCAATGCTTCCACCTCTTCATTCTTTCTTGAGAGTGCATATGCAACAATATTTAGCTTCCCTTTTTTGTAGATTATTTCAAAGTCATAACCCAACATCTTTGTGACCCATTTTTTCTACTCTTTTGAATACAGTCTTTGCTTCAAAAAGTGTTTAAGACTATCATGATGAGTTTTTTCCTTGAAGTGTCTTCCCATTAGGTAAGGTCGACATTTCTTTACTGCATGTAGTATTGCTAAAATTTCCTTCTCATAAATAGCTTTATGTAAATACTTTCCTTTGATTGGACGACTTTCAAAATAAATGGGTCTTCCTTCTTGCATTAAAACAACACCAATTCCATTTCCTGAGGCATCACATTCCACAATAAAGGTTTTTGTGAAGTCTGGCGTAGCTAATACCGGTGCTAGGCACATTGCCTCTTTAAGATGTTCAAAGGCCTTAGTTGCTTCAGGAGTCCATGAAAATGCATCTTTCTTCAATAATGTTGTTAGAGGTGTTGCTATTTGTTAGTCATCAGTATTTTTCACTTGTTAGTGATGACTAGTTCTCACAGCCAAGTTTTCTAGCAGCTGATCCAAAAAAATTTCATATTTGCCAGCAGGGAAAACACCCATAAAAAAAATTTCCCTCATACTTTTCAGTCCGCCCATGATGAGATGAAACCTCATTATCAAATCCTACCTTACCTCAGCGATACTAGTATGCCCATCAGCTCTAAAGAGACAATCCAAATCTATTCAAACAAGTCTCCCCTAAGTTAGCAAGTGGCGCTTTAAGACATTTCACCCTTGGCAAACTATCCAAGAGCCCAAAAACTCCCATCTGCTACAAACCAGTCATAACAGACCTCCTACTCTGCTAATAAAGTTGGTCACAGCCCTAGGTCACGCCACTAATGCACCCTTAATTCTCAGCAATACATAGACCATCAGTCAAGCTGATTTTAGGTGATTTTACAGTGTTTGATGGATTTTTCAAGTACAAAAACATATCAGTATCTCAGAAGACAATTCTTGGCTCCACATGAGAAGACAGCTGCTTCTCAATGTGATCACGAGCCTAAGATGCATCTACAGGGCAAAGAGTTATTCATCAAACTCTTGCGACCTCATTCACAGCCTGAAAGGGACAGCAGAAGAAAAAGCAACACTGTCAAGAGGCTGTTAATATGACATAACTAAGGACCTCCTTCATCTATAAGCAGAGGGTTTTGAAGGCGCCTCCTTCATTTATAAGCAGAGGGTGATGGCCAAAGTTTGAAGATTGAGGTAAAAGCAGTGGTGTTTTTCAAGGTTTGTTTGCCTACCATCATCTATGAGAGAAATCCTTGTCAAGCATATTCATAAAACTTTCTACATTTGATTAAGACAGAGGTTAAAGAGCGTCAGATATTTTTCCAAGTGAAGGGCCTCCTTCATTCATTAGCAGTAGGCCAGAATAGTGATTATTTCTAGGTTTTCTCACTGATTGATAGAAAAAGTATAAACATAATAAGGGATAGTTGAAACAGAGAAGTAATGTAAAGAGACCAAAGGAAAGCAGGGGTACCACTGCAATCCAATGGGTCAAGCTTATCTCTTAACAAGTTTTCTGTCAAAGGACAATCTGCAGCTCAAAAAAAACAAGATTGAAAAGTGGTTGATGAGGTGATGTCATTGCACAGGAAAAAGAACTAATGATGATTATGTTTTAAATAATACTGGTCTCTCTACTCATAAAAGGGTGTCTTTCAAATATGCTTATCATAGCTAACAAATAAAATCTGAGCTCATTTCCCCAAGAGGTATTGCAGCTAGTATACAGGTTCATAAAGTGCAAAAAGGATTTTTGGCATACTTTCAGATTCTGAAGAGGATTTCAAAGTAGATATAGACATTTTCATTACAAAAGGTCAAAGGTACTATATCAATGCAGTTTGAGTGAAGGGATAAGTGTTAAAGAGATCTCTTTTTAAATGGAAAATAGTAGAAAAGCCTGGGTAAATGCAACTGCATTTTTCACCCACAGTCAGAAAATGAGTTTAATTGACACCTGGTAGTCAAGCCATATTCACAATAGGGCTTTATCACCTTTGAAGCATCCATAGCAGAAAATATTAGTTTAAAGTTCAAAGGGTAAATTTGCTTCCCTGCAAAATGGCAAAATGCTTCATAACTCATTGATATATTATTTAAGTGGAGCTTCTATGATTGTCACCAAAGGGACAAAAGTGGCAGAAATCACCTTTCAAACATATATGCACAGAAAACCCTATTGCCAACATGTTTAAAAAATGTGGGCCCCTCTCAAACACAGTCAAGAGTGCTTCGGGGTTCAAAAGGCAAACCAAGGCATCGTTTCAAAAGGCAAAACCTTTAAACACCCTCACAAGACTAAACCAAGGGGTTTCATTTTTTTTGCATTTCAAAAGAACAAAGGACCGTTGCAAGTTCATTGTGCAAACACCAAAGCCCGAGCAAAGCATCCCTTTGAAGTTCACGAGGCCAGAGAGAGAGGTTTCAAACCGGTTTTCAGAGTTTTAAAGGTGTTTAAACCGCGCGGCGCTCCTGTGCAACCGCGCGGTGCTCCTGTGCGCAGAAATTACAAAGGGCTACAAGGCTGCACGGCGCGCCTGTGGCTTCTGGTCACAAGGGCCCGACAAAGCCACCCGACCATGTTTTGCGTGGCGTTCTTCTCCACAAAAGTGCCGCGCACAAATCCAATGCTCGAGATGCCTCCAAACAACACCTGAAGAAAATCAAACGCCTTAACAAGCATCATCATCTATGTCTCAAGGTATTTCTGCTACCTCCCTTGATTTTTTCAAAACTATTAAGTGGTGGAAGGGGGTTAAGCATCACAATCAAAAATCACAGGTTTGAATTTTGTGTGAAAACGAGATTTGCTGTGGTTGATAAAACATCAAAAGTTTGTGAGTTATATTAATATAGAAGAAACTCATTTAACGGCCCTCAAAGAATGATGAGAGATGAAAGCCCTGTTTTAAAGGTGGAAAGCTTAGCATTTGAAGAGTGAAACATTTCTCCTACTTTCAACCATTGGGATCATACATTTATTACTTAGCCAATATTCGAAATATGCCTCAGTGTGATGAAGAATAAGGTCATGGTTGCCCTTTGACCATGAGCAGACCTTAGTGACAAAGGCAGTGTAAATCATTTGGAGGTGTTTCTGTCAAGATTGTGTAAAAGACAGTAGAGTTTCAAGAGGGCAGTTTTTTGTTGAAGGGGAGCTTATATTGTTGAATGCTACAGGATTCTCTATGACAAATCAAAAGCAAAATAAACCCTGTCACCTATTACACTGTAAACCTTGGACTATGTATTGCCTTGTTGACTGACTGTCTTCATACTGCTGAATCTATTGTTTAAGTGGCCTACAAAGGAGAAAAGGGTCTTGAACTAAAAAGACTGTGTTTGCCTTCCTCTAAAAAACAAGGGTGTCTTATGTCCTCAAAACATCAAAGGGCAGGGTACCCTTACCAAAAAACACAGAAAAAGATCACTATTGACTGTGTTTATTTTTATTGACTGTGTGCTCATTATAAGTATTTTTGGTTTGGTACTCAAAGGCAAGAAAAGACATTTCTTTGAAAGAATAGGGATCTAGAGCTTCAAAAGAGAATGACGAAGCATTATCAAAAGCTAAATCAGCTTGCCCGTCGCAAGTTAAAGGTTGCCCAAGAGAAACTAAAGGAGGCTAAAGGGAAGCGCCCGGCACAGAAAGGGAAGAAGGACACATCAGGACTTGAAATTTTGGCTTTTGTTTCAGAGCATGTTGATAGGGACCCTTGAGGGTCATACTCACCGATTTTGGGCGCATTTTGACATATTTTGGTTTTTTGGCATTTTTGAGTTTTTTGTCAAAACTCATGAAATTCACCATTTCATTTTGGGGATTCGTCAAAGGAGGAGGATGGTACCATTGGATGCCATAATTTCATAAGCACACCCTCAGCGATTTTTAGAACATTTTAACATCATTTTCTTCCCAAAAATGGCGAAAAACACTTGCTTTTTCAACATTCTGCCCCGTTTATCAGCAAGGTTTAAATTCTGGTTTTTTACACACAGGTTCAGTTTTGGAGGACTTCTAGGCATCATATTGGGAAAATTTCAGTTGTTCCAAAAAGTAGACACTCAGATATTTCCAACGAGCTATCATGAGCCTCGTTTTGACATCGGGAAGGCTACCAAATGTTGCCGGAAAGTCAGGGGTCCTTTTGCTGATATAAATTTTGAATATTTTTGTAATTTTTGAACCTTTAAAAATGGCTTTTTCCAAATGTGCGTTTAGCTATTTTTGCACATGAGAAGTTGTGTAAAGTCAATTTAATTCCCTTTTTTAGCATTTTCTAGATATTTTATGAGATATTTTGTGCCTTGGGCTTTGCAAAGCCTCAAGGACAAGATTAGATATTTTGAATAGGCCAATAGGATAGCAAGTTGAACCATGAGGTTTTCCTCACTTTGGCCTATATATTCCAAAGGCTTTCATTGTAAAACAAGGCTGAACTTGAGAAGAGAAGAAATATATGGTCATATTAGCTTTGGAAGAAATACTTGCCTTATGCTTTTGGATTGCCTCTTGGATGCTCTTGGATGAATGAAGAAGGATTGTTGTTGGATTCCATGACATGCTAGAATGGTATAGTGTCTCTTGCTTTGTTTTTTTCTTCTAGTTTTCATTCATGAATACATTTTTCTTGCTTGCTATAGATCAGTAGAGAAAAAATTTGAGATATGCCCATGGAGGCACCTCAAATTTCCTGAATCTTCATAGCTTTCATGTTTTATTCTTCCTTAGTTGCATTAAAGAATTCTTAACTGCTCTTTAACAACTTGAGGATATTGTTGCTTGTTTCATTCATAGTTCTATACATGCTAAGTATGACTTATGGTATGCCCTGCTTACCTATGGCTAGCTATAGTTCCATCCATGAAATTTCTCTTTGACTGATTAGATTATCATCTTGTTGAACCAAGGAGGCCTAGTTTCGATCTAGACCTTTGCCTAAAACTATGCAAATCTTGTTGTTCAAAGTGCCCAATAACTTGAAGTACCGTGTTTAGGCATTCCGGCATAGTAAATTAAGTTGTTTGTCTTTCTTAAGTGTTTTCCCCAAAGTCTGATAGCCATTTCCCGAAGTTAGAGGGTCATATACTTCTATGCATGGCTTGAATGTTTATTTCTATGTATTGATTAGCTTATAGTTACATTTTGCATGATTAATGGTTTGCCCTACCATATTTATGTTATCTATTGAACTAGTTATGCTTGAAACTCTTTGTTGTTCACAAACTTGATGTCCATTTACTCCATTTTGCCCAAAGATCCTTTCTACCTTGAATCAAATCAGCCCTTCAATAGCCTTGTATCACCGTCTCATAGCTTTCTTGACCTTTTCGACCCCATAGCCCAGTTGATCTGACATATTTTTACTTATCTCGTATCTTTGATCAGTTTCATCCTCACAACTTAAAAAATCAAAACCAAAAAACTTACTTCATAACTAGCCTAAAATCAGAACACGATAAGCAAACACACAAATATCCCTTATATATAGAGAGAGAGCCCTCTCTGAGTCCAGGAAGGCTAGGTCCTTGGGCTCCAAAGCTTTTTTTGATGTTACACTTTCATTTGGTTTGCCAATCAGCCAAATCACGGGACCCTAACATAATGGCGATCACGGTGGGACTTTTCTGAGTTCATTTTAATCTGAATATCTTGCAAGACTCACGGAAAGCCCCTTTTTGAACTAAGCACACCTACCATTGAGCCACCTCATCACCACACTAACATAATGGCGATCACGGTGGGACTCTGAGTATTTAACAAACTTAGTTTCCCTAAACTTTCCAGCAGCCTTAAGAATACTATCTGATTGACTTATCCCACCGCTCACTAACATAATGGCGATCACGGTGGGACCTTCTGAGTTAGTGACAATATAAGTACTCCTTAGTAACTCTCGAAGTCTCATTCAAACTTAGAAAACTTAAGTGTTGTCCGAAGAGTAGAAAATAGCTCCTTCACCATCTTAGCAAAATGATGAGTCAGTTATAGGAAACTCTTCCAAACCTCAAGACTACATAAAACTCAGAAAACCCCAAAAAACTCCCTTAGATTGGTTTTTTTCATTACTAGTGGTGGACCATATGCATATACCTCAAAACAACCAAGTTCCACCTGGCGACTCCACTAGCCTCTAGTAGGCCTTACTATTTTACCGAACTCTAGGTTACTATCCGATCGACCTACCCCATCGCTCACTAACATAGCGGGAGATGGTGGGACACTGAGTACATGAAAGTCTAGAGAACTCTTATAGACTCTAGGGTCCTTCAAACACTAAACTCAAAACAGCAGTCCATAGATCATTTAGAGTAAACTCTTTTTGTTCTCGCCACCCTAGCAAAGTGTTGAAACAAGTTTAGAATACTTTAGACAAACCATATGCTGCACATAAAAACTCATAAAAACCCAAAACATTCCCAGATTGGCTTTTCCTTAGTTACTGGTGGTGGACCATAGCTAAATATTTTCAAAAACAACCAAGTTCCACCTAGCGACTCCACTAGCCTCCAGTAGGCCTATTTCCCCACTAGTCCTTATAAAGTCTCCTAAGAATGCATTAAGAAATCCCAATCATGCTGATGGAGGACAGCATAGTTCAAATCCTCCACCTGAGGACACAAAGGAGATATGCTCCGATGAGCAGAAAACATATCCCTGGATTCCCACACAAAATGCCTACAGACATAGATTAGACTAAAAACCTACCTCTCTTTCTAAATGAAAATGTTGACGACCCATTTTTACACCTCATCAATTTTCATAGACATGTGTGGAAGTTAAAGGTTGAATGGCATGAGGACTGCCTCATGAAAATGTTCATGGGTACATTAGAAGAAGAGGCAAGAGAACGGTATGAAAACCTAGAACCTCTCACCTTGTTTTCTTTGAAGGATTTCCACAAAGTATTTTGTAAACACTATGTAGGGCATTGTCCATCTCTATCATTGGCTGAAAATTGTTGTGATCACTCTGAAAACCTCATACAACACCTTGTAAGCATTGAAGAACCCTTATGAAATTGGCATCCTGAGGATTTTTTAGAGGAGGTCCATAATTTTCTTACCCAAGCTAACCATCAAGATGACCAAGAAGAGTTGATCCTAGATGAAACCCATCAAAAAATAAGAGAGGATCCACAAGAGCTCTTTGAAAAGGTTGAAACCAATAACAGTCCATCTGCCTTTCCCTATAAAATACAAGAGGACATTCAGCCACAAGATCAACTTCCACAAAAAATGAAAAGAAATTGTTGCCCACTTAAAAGAAAACAGAAAATACCTTCTCCTTTAACTGAAGAGGAAATAGATCAAATTATAAACATGCAGACAGCCTCTGAAACTTCATTTAAACAAAATTTCTCTGATCTTTCTCCTATTAATCATGCATATCATAAGTTATAAAATAGATTTGTAAATCAAGTTGAAGAAAGAAATCTGATAGTCCAATATACATGGCTGGTGACATTACTTATGTTAATGATTCTCCAATGTTTGATCAATATGTTGATGATTATGATTTCCAAACAGAAGCTAACTTTGCAGAAAACTCAGTTTTTGATTTTCGGGAGGAATCTCAGTTTCATAAACTTGAGAAAAGTGAGCAGCCATTACAGGTCATCTATGACACTGATGAGGAGAGCCTTGAAAGTTCAGAAGTAAGTGAAGAGTCTCGGACTCTTTGCTCTACTTCACGTCAGTCCATCAGAGATAACATTCACATCATTGGAAATCAATAATTTTTCAGCTTTGATGATGAGGTTAAGGAAGATGGTGAAATTCTTGAGAATATTGTAAATGAAAATCCTTTGCCTGAAATGGTTGAGGAAATCATTTTGGACTTAGAATCTTCCTTAACTCCATATTTGCAGCCACCCAGTTCCGTTGAGTTACAAATTGCAGATGAAGAAATAGAGGTTGATAAACACATGGGAGTTGTCACACTATCCTTTCAAGATAATTTACTGTCAAAGAGTATCCCTGCTCATCAAACTGATGACCTTCACACAGTTTTCAGTCCACTTAATCAGAACATATTAGCTTGGAAAGAAAACTACACTGCAATATATGATGACTCTGACATTTCAAGTAATCATGAGCAAGAAGAAGAGTTGCTTTACCAGGGGGGTTCCAAATATAGCCAAGTGGAAGAAAGAGTAGTCCTGAATGAAGCCCATATATCAAATCCTCTAGATCAGGTATTATTCCAAGATCCATTTGTTTTTTTCCTTGATAAATCTGAAAGAGTAGTGGGTTCTATCATGAACAAGTTGCTTCCAAGGATGAGAAAAAACTTAAGCACTACCGTCCAGAAAAAAACCAAATGGGAGTGGCCTTTTCATTATTTCTACATCATGAAAGAACTAAACCAGAGTTACCCATGTAATCATCTACTCGACTGGTTACATTGGAAAGAAGAGTTCACCAAAAAATGTATGTTGTGTGTAGTTTAGTCTAGGATAGATAGATAGCTGTGAAAAATAAGCTCAACCTTATGAGCACCTTTTCAGTTGTAGTTTGTTTGAAGAAAAAGTGAAAAAGCAGAAAATACAAAAATAGTAAAAAGTAGAAAAAGAGGGCAGTTTCTAAAATAGCAATGGTATAGCCCCATACCCAAAAAATAGTCATTCAGAAAGCGCGCAAGTCTAAATGCTGCTACTAGTACTCAAGTGTCTTGTTCAGCTATCTAGCCTAATCATAGCTGAACATGTTTAAATTTAATTTCTGATAAGTTAGTGAGTGAAAAAGATGGTCAACATTGTGTAATATTGACTTATCACAGAGAGTAGATTAGGAAAAGATACTGTTTCCACACGCCTAAAACAGAACCAAAGAGGGAAGCGGGGATGAAAAAAAAATTATGCATCTTAGCCCTATTTTTCCTAGTTTCCATTTCATGCAGAATAATATTTGTGTGCAACTTGTCTTTTATGCCGCAAATACATGACAAATTAGACTATCTAATCCTGATTTGATCATCTTTTAAATTTCATGTTTTAGATTAGAGAACAAAATCCTGTCAAATAGCTTAATCTTGACAGTTGATCTAGCATAGGTAGAGTAATGAAGGAGTTCATTAGTTTAATCTGAACTCCTGGCAAATATAAGTCTAGAATAAGATAGGTTAATTTTGCAAAAAGAAAAAATATGCATTATCAAAAGGTTGCTAGTTCAAATTTGCCAAAAATAAGAAAAAATGTTAGGAAAGGTAGTGGGGTAGGTAGAAATATCATTGATGCTAATCATGTTGTCACTTTTCAGAAGTAGCATCAAAGAAGAGTGAAATTTGCACCAATGGGTAAGGCATTGGTCTTCATAAGCCAAAGATCTGAGATTCTGGACACCTCCTGAAAAGCAGCTTCCCTCCCCAAATGGAGCCACTGTTAGTCATCAGTATTTTTCACTTGTTAGTGATGACTAGTTCTCACAGCCAAGTTTTCTAGCAGCTGATCCAAAAATTTGTCATATTTTCCAGCTGGGAAAACACCCATAAAACTTTTTCGCCCTCCTACATTTCAGTCCGCCCATGACGAGATGAAACCTCATTATCAAATCCTACCTTACCTCAGCCATACTAGTCTGCCCATCAGCTCTAAAGAGACAATCGAAATCTATTCAAACAAGTCTCCCCTAAGTTAGGAAGTGGCGCTTTAAGACATTTCACCCTTGGAAAACTATCCAAGAGCCCAAAAACTCCCATCTGCTACAAACCAGTCATAACAGACCTCCTACTCTGCTAATAAAGTTGGTCACAGCCCTAGGTCGCGCCACTAATGCACCCTTAAGTCTCAGCAACACATAGACCATCATTCAAGCTGATTTTAGGTGTTTTTACAGTGTTTGATGGATTTTTCAAGTACATAAACATATCAGTATCTCAGAAGACAATTTCTGGCTCCACATGAGAAGACAGTTGCTTCCTAATGTGATCACGAGCCTGAGATGCATCTACAGGGCAAAGAGTTATTCATCAAACTCTTGCGACCTCATTCACAGCCTGAAAGGGACAGCATAAGAAAAATAAACACTGTCAAGAGGTTGTTAATATGACATAACTAAGGACCTCCTTCATCTATAAGCAGAGGGTTTTGAAGGCGCCTCCTTCATTTATAAGCAGAGGGCGATGGCCAAAGTTTGAAGACTGAGGTAAAAGCAGTGATGTTTTTCAAGGTTTGTTTGTCTGCCATCATCTATGAGAGAAACCCTTGTCAAGCATATTCATCAAACTTTCTACATTTGATTAAGGCAGAGGTTAAAGAGAATCAGATATTTTGCCAAGTGAAGGGCCTCCTTCATTCATTAGCAGTAGGCCAGAACAGTGATTATTTCTAGGTTTTCTCACTGACTGATAGACAAATTATAAACATAATAAGGGATAATTGAAATAGATAAGTAATGTAAAGAGACCAAAGGAAAGCAGGGGTACCACTGCAATCCAATGGGTCAAGCTTATCTCTTAACAAGTTTTCTGTCAAAGGATAGTCTGCAGCTCAAACAAAACAAGATTGAAAAGTGGTTGATGAGGTGATGTCATTGCACAGGAAAAAGAACTAATGATGATTATGTTTTAAAGAATACTGGTCTCTCTACTCATAAAAGGGTGTCTTTCAAATATGCTTATCATAGTTGACAAAGAAAATCTGAGCTCATTTCCCCAAGAGGTATTGCAGCTAGTATACAGGTTCATAAAGTGAAAAAAGGATTTTTGGCATACTTTCAGATTCTGAAGAGGATTTCAAAGCAGATATAGACATGTTCATTACAAAAGGTCAAAGGTACTATATCAATGCAGTTTGAGTGAAGGGAGAAGTGTTAAAGAGATCTCTTTTTAAATGGACAATAGTAGAAAATCCTGGGTAAATGCAACTGCATTTTTCACCCACAGTCAGAAAATGAGTTTAATTGACACCTGGCAGTCAAGCCATCTTCACAATAGGGCTTTATCACCTTTGAAGCATCCATAGCAGACAATATTAGTTTAAAGTTCAAAGGGTAAATCTGCTTCCCTGCAAAATGGAAAAATGCTTCATAACTCATTGATATATTATTTAAGTGGAGCTTCTATGATTGTCACCAAAGGGACAAAAGTGGCAGAAATCACCTTTCAAACATATATGCATAGAAAACCTATTGCCAACATCGTTCAAAAAGGTGGGCCCCTCTCAAACACAGTCAAGAGTGCTTCGGGGTTCAAAAGGCAAACCAAGGCATCGTTTCAAAAGGCAAAACCTTTAAACACCCTCACAAGACTAAACCAAGGAGTTTCATTTTTTTTGCATTTCAAAAGAACAAAGGACCGTTGCAAGTTCATTGTGCAAACACCAAAGCCCGAGAAAAGCATCCCTTTGAAGTTCACGAGGCCAGAGAGAGAGGTTTCGAACCGGTTTTCAGAGTTCTAAAGGTGTTTAAACCGTGCGGCGCTCCTGTGCGCAGAAATTACAAAGGGCTACAAGGCTGCGCGACACGCCTATGGCTTCTGGTCACAAGGGCCCGACAAAGCCACCTGACCATGTTTTGTGCGGCGTTCTTCTCCAAAAAAGTGCTGCGCACAAATCCAATGCTCAAGATGCCTCCAAACAACTCCTGAAGAAAATCAAACGCCTTAAGAAGCATCATCATCTATGTCTCAAGGTATTTCTACTACCTCCCTTGATTTTTTCAAAACTATTAAGTGGTGGAAGGGGGTTAAGCATCACAGTCAAAAATCACAGGTTTGAATTTTGTGTGAAAACGAGATCTTCTGTGGTTGATAAAACATCAAAAGTTTGTGAGTTATATTAATATAGAAGAAACTCATTTAACTGCCCTCAAAGAATGATGAGAGATGAAAGCCCAGTTTTAAAGGTGGAAAGCTTAGCATTTGAAGAGTGAAACATTGCTCCTACTTTCAACCATTGTGATCATACATGTATTACTTAGCCAGTATTCGAAATAAGGTCATGGTTGCCCTTTGACCATGAGCAGACCTTAGTGACAAAGGCAGTGTAAATCAGTTGGAGGTGTTTCTTTCAAGCTTGTGTAAAAGACAGTAGAGTTTTAAGAGGGCAGTGTTTTGTTGAAGGGGAGCTTATATTGTTGAATGCTACAGGATTCTCTATGAAAAATCAAAAGCAAAATAAACTCTGTCACCTATTACATAGTAAACCTTGGATTGTGTATTGCCTTGTTGACTGACTGTCTTCATACTGCTGAATCTATTGTTTAAGTGGCCTACAAAGGAGAAAAGGGTCTTGTGTTGGCAATATGATGCAGAGTGTTGTCCTTGATGGCAACCCACTAAATGAAGATGAAGACATGAGATTGTTGGCATGTGCTGTCCTTGATGGCAATCAAATTGATGAAGTTGTGCTTGAAAGAATATGTCTTGATAAACTTGTTAAATAATGTAAATCTGATGTATCTACAGTGAGTACAGAAGGTAATGAAGAAAGAAATTCAGTATGTGCTAGATCTATGATGAAAAGAGTATGTCTCAAGGCATACGCGGATTTGTCTAGGAGAAGTCGCGTATGCACGCGTGAAGGAACGTTCCAAGTCGCGTATGGGAAAAAGCTCTCATAAAGTGCAAAACCAGGGGTAACCACCATGGTATTGACCCATTGTATTGAGTAATGATTCGTCTATGTGACCCCGTATCAGAGCAGGTTCTTCTGCAGAAGCTTAATCGCTTGAAGGAGATCCGTTGCAATGGGAAGTCATGAAGGAGTAATGTCTCTAAAGCCACCACTATTTAATGGAAGCAATCTGATATTCTGGAAGGTACGAACAAAAGCATATCTGCAAAGTCTTGGTGCAGAAGTATGGGCAATCGTGGAAGAAGGCTATCAATATCCGGAAAGTATTCCTACTGATGCGGCTGAAAGGAAGAAGTATGAAATCAATTCCAAAGCAGTGAATGTCTTATTAGGAAGCATGTCTGAACCAGAATTTGCTAAGGTGATGCAGCTAAATTCAGCAAAAGAAATATGGGACAAAGTCATTCTGAGCTATGAAGGAGATACAAAGGTAAAAAGTGTGAAACTCCAAACTCTCAGAATTGAATATTAAAATTTAAGGATGCATAGTGATGAAAGTATTGCCAGTTTCTTCTTACGTTTTGATGATATTGTAAATCGAATGAGAAATTTGGGTGAAACCATAGCCGATACTACTCTGGTGGAAAAAGTCTTAAGATCTTTGACTTCAAAATTTGACTCTAAAGTTTCAGCTATTGAAGAAAGGCAAGATCTACAAACCCTTACTGTTGTTCAATTACATGGTATCCTGACTGCTTTTGAAATGAGACAAGGAGGTCCTTCTCAAATCAAAGAAGCTGCTTTTAAGGTGTCTGCAAAAGGAAAAGAAAAGGAAGTTGTCAAGGAATCCAGCTATATATCTGAAGAAGAAGAAGAAGCAAATTTTGTAAGAAGACTCCAACTAGGAACCGGAAGGTTCAAAGGTAAGCTTCCATTCAAATGTTTTGGTTGTGGAAGAGTTGGTCATTATGCTGCAAAATGTCCTTATAATGAAACATCTGCTAAAAGGAAATAAGTAGCAAGACGGAATAAGAATCGATCTAGCACAAGAAAACGTTACTATATTAATGAAGACAGTGATGGGTTATCTGATAGTGAGGAAGAATGTGAACAAGATATTAGACTGCTCATGGAAAAAGAATCTAGAGAATAAAAGGATACTTTTGTGGATGCTCTAGAAGACAATGATTTTCTTGAAGAAAACAATCAACTCAAAGTAAGCCTAGAGGAAAAGAACATAATCATAGAGACTCTTGAAAATCAGCTTGAAGCAAAAGAAAAATGCATTGAGGAATTGGAGTGTGAAGTAGTAAGTCTAAGGAAAGATAATGAGAAAGTGAAATCTCTCAATCTTAGATTTGCTAAAGGTTCAGAAACCTTAGATGAGATTATCAAGGTTCAACGGTCTCCTCTTATAAAAACAGGTCTTGGATATACTGGGGAATCTTCCCAGACTTCAACACCAAATTATCTGAAAGCAGTCACAGCTGGTTCACTACATTCAGCCACTCAGCAAGGAAACAAAGGATCTTTACAGGTAAAGCATGATCATCTCAATTCAAGGAACACTAACAGGGAGATATTTCAAAGAAGCTACAACCAATAGGTAAATTCAAATAGAAGATTTCATGATCGCAGAAATTTCTACTTCAATGGACAATGTTTCTCATGTCACAATTTTGGTCATAAAGCTGTTCAATGTGTTGCATATAAAACCATCATGACAAGAGAAGCAAGAAAGAAAAGGATGAATATTGAACCAAAGAATAACACCTATAACAACTTTTCTCCTCTTCAAAACGAAGTTGAATGTACTTATTGCAATAACTTTGGTCATGAAGAATCTGAATGCAGGAGCAAGGTCCAGCCAAAAGAACACGTTCCCTCAAGCTCTAAAGTGTGGAAAAAGAAATAAATACCAGTTGAAAATTGTGGGATAGCGTTATTTGCAGAAGGTGAAGAAAATCAATGGTACATTGATAGTGGGTGCTCAAGACACATGACAGGTGACAAAAGCAAACTTCTTGCATATAATGCTCTAGAAAAAGAAAAGAAAGTTACATTTGGAAATGATACTCCTGTTGTAATTAAAGGAAAAGGGTCAGTGTTTCTAAAAGAAAAGGTGAAGGCAAATGATGTCATGTATGTGGATGGATTAAGACATAACCTGTTAAGTGTAAGTCAAATGTGTGATCAAGGAACAGAAGTTGTCTTTAGTTCAAAAGAATGTGTGGTTCGTGATCTTGATATAGGTAAAATTATTATAAAAGGGAAAAGAAATCCAAGCAACCTGTATGTACTAAACTGCAAAGATCAATGTTACTTGAGCAAGTCTTCAGAAAATTGGCTATGGCATAGAAGGCTGGGGCATCTGAGCTTCTCTCAAATCAACAAAGCAAGCAGACTTCAAGTTGTTCGTGGTCTTCCCAATATTAATCTACCAGAAAGTATCATATGCAAATATTGTCAATTCGGTAAGCAGACCAGAGTACGATTTAATGCCAAAGAAGGATCATCAAGTAAGCCTCTTGAACTCATTCATACTGACATATGTGGACCTATGAGGAAAAAGTCACCACGCGGGGAAGAATACTATATCTTATTTATTGATGATTACTCTAGAATGTGTTGGATCGGGTTCATTAAACACAAAGATGAAGCATTTGAGAAATTTCAGATCTTCAAAGCACTAGTTGAAAATGAATTGGATCTAAAAATCAAGTGTCTTAGATCTGATCGAGGAGGAGAATATACATCAAATGAATTCCTTGAATTTTGTGAACAACATGGCATAAAAAGACAGTTCTCTGTAGCTAGCACTCCACAACAAAACGACGTAGAATAAAGAATGAATAGAACAATTCAACAAATGGCTAGAGCTATGCTTGATGATTCTGGAACACCTGACACTTTCTGGGGAGAAGCAGCACATACAGCAGCAAACATTCTCAACAAGGCACATGTTCGGGTAAATAGTGATAAAACTCCATATGAACTCTGGTATGGTAATTCTCCCTCTGTAAGCATTTTAGAGTTTTTGGAAGCAAATGCTTTATCAAAAATAATGATGAAAAGCTTGGCAAGTTTGAACCTAGATCAGATGAAGGGATATTTCTTGGTTACTCATCTGCAAGCAAAGCATACAAATGTTACAATAAAAGGCTTCGAAAGATTGTTGAATGTATTGATGTTGTTATTGATGAGTCTCATGCAGCTCCTAAAGAAGAAAAACAAACAACAAAAGAAGATGATCGTGACTTTTGTCCTTCTACATCAAATAGAAATGATATAGACAGTGGATCCAATGAAGAACCTGAAAATGATCTATCTGAAAAAGCTCCATCCAGATATGTTCAAAAGAATCATCTTGAATCTCAAATTTTGGGAGACAAGGAATCAGGTGTACGAACAAGGAGAACTCTTGTGGGATCTTCTAGTCATCTGGCACTTCTATCCACAATTGAACCACACAATGTCAATCAAGCTAGCAAAGATGAATATTGGAAGCAAGCCATGAATGAAGAGCTTGATCAAATTGAAAAGAATGACACTTGGGAATTGGTACCAAGACCACATGATAAAAATGTCATTGGAACTAAATGGATTTTCAAGAACAAGTTAAATGAGAATGGGGATGTTGTAAGAAAAAAAGCTAGACTAGTTTGCAAAGGGTATACTCAACAAGAAGGTATAGACTTTGAAGAAAATTTTGCTCCTGTAGCTAGACTTGAAGCCATAAGAATGTTTCTTGCTTTTTCAAGTTATCAACAAATCAAAGTTTATCAAATGGATGTTAAATCCGCTTTTCTTAATGGTGATCTAGAAGAAGAAGTATATATAGAACAACCGGAAGGATTCATTTTGGGAAATGATGAAAATCTTGTTTGTAGACTTAAAAAGGCTCTATATGGTCTCAAACAAGCTCCAAGGGCATGGTCTTATCGTCTTGACAAATATCTTCATCAACAAGGATTTTCAAAGGGGTCTGCTGATAGCAACTTATACACAAAAATTGAAAATGATAAACTATTGATTGTGGTTGTATATGTTGATGATATCATTTTTGGGAGTAACGAAGAATCTATGAGTCAAAAAATTTCTTCTGTCATGCAGCAAGAATTTGAAATGTCCTTACTGAGGGAACTAACATTCTTTCTTGGCTTGCAAGTGCATCAAACTGCAGATGGTATATTCCTATCACAAGCAAAATATCTTAAGCAAATTCTGAAGAAGTATGGCATGGAAGAATGCAAACCTGTAAGTACACCAATGATAACCGGATGCAATCTCAGTTCTCATGATGATTCTCCCACGGTGAATCAACCAGAATACATATCAATGATAGGAAGTCTACTTTATCTCACTGGGACTAGACCAGACATTATGCATGCAGTTGGGATTGTTGGACGATTCCAAGCTAATCCAAAAGAGTCTCACCTTCAGGCTGTCAAAATAATTTTCAAGTATCTACAAGGAACTCAAGACTTTGGACTATGGTATCCAAAGAATGCTGATCTTACTCTTCATGCTTACATTGATGCAGATTGGGCAGGAAATGTTGATGATCGGAAAAGCACGAGTGGTGGTGCATTCTATATGGGACCCCGATTGGTATCTTGGCTCAGCAAGAAGAAAAATTCTATTGCATTATCTACAGCAGAAGCAGAATATGTGGCTGTCGCATCTTGTTGCACTCAACTCCTTTGGATGATGCAAACCTTGCAAGATTTTCAAATCAAATGTACACCTCTTGTCCCCATTAGGTGTGATAATACAAGTGCCATCAGTATCTCAAAGAATCCTGTTATGCATTCGAAGACCAAGCACATTCCCATCAAGTATCACTTCTTACGAGAACAAGTGCTTGAACAAAAGGTGAAGTTGGAGTATGTTCCTTCCAAGGAACAAGTTGCTGATATCTTTACCAAACCTCTGCCCAGGGAAGCGTTCGAGTATCTAAGACAAAAACTGGGAGTAGTCTCTGCTAGTCAAAAGAACAAATCTGCTTAAATTCAAAAGATTAATTTGAATACGTGGTTTTACTGAAACACAGTCGCGTATATACACGAGTATATTAACATAAAGCCGCGTATGGATAATTGCTGACAATTTTTGGTTGGGGTCAGCATTTTTTAGTATTGATTTGGTTATTCTGGTTATGATTATCACTGACAGAGCATTTGATGTATAGAAGACAGGTACAGGAAGGACAAACTCAGGGGGAGATGAAGGAATGTGAAGTTTTCAATGATTCACTTTCCATACGCAGGTTACATGAACAAAAGTCGCGTATACACGCGAGTTCCAGCAGACACAGTCGCGTATTCATTGCTGATAAGAGAATTTATATGATAGCTGGAGATCTGGAGCAGAGGTTCAGGGGGAGCATCAGTCTGACTGTTAATAACTGCATTATTGACTCTGTATCAACTTATTTTCTCAGCTCAAAATAAAGATGAAATGATACTTGGTTTCTTATGTCGAAGATCATGGATGAGCCCGAATTGTTACTTAATGAAGAGTATCTGTTGGATGAGATGGAAGCCTTCTGATTCAGAGATATGGACAGATCATGCAGAGTTTGTTGCTAATGACTTGCTGTTGAAAGTGTTCAAGTTGCACAAGTTAAGGAGGAGCCTTGGCCATATGGAAAGGATGCATTGGATGCACATTGTCAGGGGGAGCCCTAGTATAATGCATTGTTGGCATTATGATGGTTCTGATATATGATCTCTCTTGAGGTCTTTCTGGTTTTGGTCATGAAAATTCATATTTGTAATTTGATGAAAAGGACATGTTGAGACCCATGATGTAAAATTGTAATATTCAGTCATGCAAGGACTTGTCAAAATTTGTAAACCCACTTGGTTGGGTAGCTGATTCAAATTGTGTAAACCCACTTGGTTGGATACTTGAGTCTCATATGTAAATCCACTTGGTTGGATCTTTGATGTAAGTATGAGTCTTTGGTGATAGGAAGGTCATAGAGTCATGTACTTCATTGAAAAATATGTTTGAAGATTCAGCATGAGCTCAGGGGGAGCTTGGTCACTTCAATGTACATCAGATCTGCAACACGCTTCCTTCTACATGAGGAGAAAAACCTTGTGTTGGTTTTGATCCGCCCTTTGCCCTTGATGTCAAAGGGGGAGAGTGACATGGTGTTTGAAATGGAGAGAAAGAATGGTGTCAAAGAATGGGGAGAGTGACATGGTATCTTTTTATTCTTAATGTACCTATCTGTTGTGGTGATCAAACACCATCGTGGTTGCCATCAAGTCCAAAGGGGGAGATTGTTGGCAATATGATGCAGAGTGTTGTCCTTGATGGCAACCCACTAAATGAAGATGAAGACATGAGATTGTTGGCATGTGTTGTCCTTGATGGCAATCAAATTGATGAAGTTTTGCTTGAAAGAATATGTCTTGATAAACTTGTTAAATAATGTAAATCTTATGTATCTACAGTGAGTACAGAAGGTAATGAAGAAAGAAATTCAGTATGTGCTAGATCTATGATGAAAAGAGTATGTCTCAAGGCATATGCGGATTTGTCTAGGAGAAGTCGCGTATGCACGCGGGAAGGAACGTTCCAAGTCACGTATGGGCAAAAGCGCTCATAAAGTGAAAAACCAGGGGTAACCACCATGGTATTGACCCATTGTATTGAGTAATGATTCGTCTATGTGACCCCGTCCAGGAATACCATCAGAAGTAATGTGGTTTTGGCTCATGGTATTGAAAAAGGGTAAACCTATATAAGGAGAAGAAATTCATTGTGCAAGAGAGAGGATTGGGAGCAAGATGTCTGAGCTTGAATGAATACTTCTCTCTGAAGTATATCTGAATGGAAAGGGTTACAGTTGAATGATAGATCTGAATGCATGAAGCACCTATGAAGAAAATGATGAAGAAGTGAATCTAGATCTGAAATGTATTTGTATTTGCTACATCTGTTTATGGAATGATTAGATCTGAGATGAGGCGAACATATGTCTGACGTAAAGGGTAAAATATGTGTGATGTGTCTGTTCTGAAGAATTGCAATGTCCTAAAAATCTAAAGAACCATACGCTAGTTTGACGCAGAAGAAGCGCGTATATACACGGCTTCGATGAAGAGAAAGCACATATGCGCAGTGGAATTAGCTCTGTAATATGTACAGAAGTATACGCGGGTTTGTATGGTATAAGGTGCGTATATACGTGGTATAAGTGAAAGGAAAGCGCGTATGCAAACTACGGTTTGCTGAAGCATGGGATATGAAATGTCTGATCTGTTCTGTTGTGTTGCTGCTATTTGTATTCTACAGTTCTGAGTTGTCGGTTTCAGTTTGGTTGTATGATGGAGCTTAAATATGTGTGTTGGATCCAGTGTGAAAATTGATGAAACGTGGTCCATAGAGGTGCTGAGGGGTGTAGCCTTCAGTTAGGGGGTTGTAGCTCCCTTCCAGGAGAGGCTGGTAAACGAGCGCAGGTTGGTGCCTGCGTACTGGTATGAGTCTGCGCCAGTACATATGTTGTAATATGTTTTCTTTATAATAAAATATTGAAGGCTGAGCAACGACAGCGGTGGTTTTCTCCCGACTTGGGTTTCCACCTAAAATCCTGGTGTTCATGTGTGATGCTTTGTGTAATGGTTTATTTTGTTCTTACTGCACATGTTTACTATTTATTGAACATCTGATGAATGAATGATGGAATGATATAAGTGAAGAATTATTGACATAATTAGATCTATGTGTATACGCAAGTTTCATAAAGGGTATCCGCGTATATACGCGAGTCTGTATCAGGAAAGTAGCGTATGGGTTTTAGAAGCAAGAAAAAGTAAAAGTTTTGAATATGCAGTAAGATACTGATTCACCCCCCCCCCCCCCCCTCTCAGTATATTTCCCAACATCTTGAACTAAAAATACTGTGTTTTCCTTCCTCTAAAAAACAAGGGTGTCTTATGTCCTCAAAACATCAAAGGGCAGGGTACCCTTACCACAAAACACAGAAAAAGATCACTATTGACTGTGTTTATTTTTATTGACTGTGTGCTCATTATAAGTATTGTTTGTTTGGTACTCAAAGGCAAGAAAAGGCATTGCTTTGAAAGAACAGGGATCTAGAGCTTCAAAGGAGAATGACGAAGCATTATCAAAAGCTAAATCAGCTTGCCCGTCGCAAGTTAAAGGTTGCCCAAGAGAAACTAAAGGAGGCTAAAGGGAAGCGCCCGGCACGGAAAGGGAAGAAGGACACATCAGGACTTGAAATTTTGGCTTCTAATTCAGAGCATGTGGATAGGGACCTTTGAGGGTCATACTCACCGATTTTGGGCGCATTTTGACATATTTTGGTTTTTTGGCATTTTTGAGTTTTTTTTCAAAACTCATGAAATTCACCATTTCATTTTGGGGATTCGTCAAAGGAGGAGGATGGTACCATTAGATGCCATAATTTCATAAACACACCCTCGGGGATTTTCAAAACATTTGAAGATCATTTTCTTCCCGAAAATGGCAAAAAACACTCGCTTTTTCAACATTCTGCCCCATTTATCAGCAAGGTTTAAATTCTGGTTTTTTACACACAGGTTCCGTTTTGGAAAACTTATAGGCATCATATTGGGAAAATTTTAGTTGTTCCAGAAAGTAGACACTTAGATCTTTCCAACGAGCTATCATAAGCCTCGTTTAGACATCGGGAAGGCTGCCAAATGTTGCCGGCAAGTCAGGGGACCTTTTGCTGATATAAATTTTGAATATTTTTGTAATTTTTGAACCTTTAAAAATGGCTTTTTCCAAATGTGCGTTTAGCTATTTTTTCATATGAGAAGTTGTGTAAAGTCAATTTAATTCCATTTTTTAGCATTTTCTAGATATTTTATGAGATATTTTGTGCCTTAGGCTTTGCAAAGCCTCAAGGACAAGATTAGATATTTTGATTAGGCCAATAGGATAGCAAGTTGAACCATGAGGTTTTCCTCACTTTGGCCTATATATTCCAAAGGCTTTCATTGTAAAACAAGACTGAACTTGAGAAGAGAAGCAATATATGGTCATATTAGCTTTGGAAGAAATACTTGTCTTATGCTTTTGGATTGCCTCTTGGATGCTCTTGGATGAATGAAGAAGGATTGTTGTTGGATTCCATGACTTGGTAGAATGGTATAGTGTCTCTTGCTTTGTTGTTGTCTTCTAGTTTTCATTCATGAATACATGTTTCTTGCATGCTATAGATCAGTAGAGAAAAAATTTGAGATATGCAAATGGAGGCACCTCAAATTTCCTGAATCTTCATAGCTTTCATGTTTTCTTCTTCCTTAGTTGCATTAAAGAATTCTTAACTGCTCTTTAACAACTTGACGATATTGTTGCTTGTTTCATTCATGGTTCTATACATGCTAAGTATGACTTACGGTACGCCCTGCTTACCTATGGCTAGCTATAGTTCCATCCATGAAATTTCTCTTTGACTGATTAGATTATCATCTTGTTGAACCAAGGAGGCCTAGTTTCGATCTAGCCCTTTGCCTAAAACTATGCAAATCTTGTTGTTCAAAGTGACCAATAACTTGAAGTGTTGTGTTTAGGCGTTCCAGCATAGTAAGTTAAGTTGTTTGTCTTTCTTAAGTGTTTTCCCCAAAGTCTGATAGCCATTTCCCGAAGTTAGAGGGTCATATACTTCTATGCATGACTTGAATGTTTATTTCTATGTATTGATTAGCTTATAGTTACATTTTGCATGATTAATGGTTTGCCCTGCCATGTTTATGTCATCTATTGAACTAGTTATGCTTGAAACTCTTTGTTGTTCACAAACTTGATGTCCATTTACTCCATTTTTCCCAAAGATCCTTTCTATCTTGAATCAAATCGGCCCTTCAACAGCCTTTTATCACCGTCTGATAGCTTTCTTGACCTTTTCGACCCCATAGCCCAGTTGATCTGACATATTTTTACTTATCTCGTATCTTTGATCAGTTTCGTCCCTCACAACTTAAAAAATAAAAACAAAAAAACTTACTTCATAACTAGCCTAAAATCAGAACACAATAAGCAAACACACAGATATCCCTTATATATAGAGAGAGAGCCCTCTCTAAGTCCAGGAAGGCTAGGTCCTTGGGCTCCAAAGCTTGGTTTGATGTTACACTGTCATTTGATTTGCCAATCAGCCAAATCACGGGACCCTAACACTATTCTCCAATAATTCTTAACAAACTTGCAATAATACCCTGTTAACCCAACAAATCCTCGCAACTGCTTTATGGTTGTGGGGAATTTCCATTCCTTAATGGATTTAATTTTGTTAAGGTCTACTTTAACACCCTCTTGAGATATAATATGACCCAGATATTCCACCTCTTGTACTCCAAAGAAAAATTTGGATGTTTTTGCATATAATTGTTTCTCCTGCAATAGTTTGAGTGTAGGTTTTAACCCTGAACAGAAATTATCTACACACGAATCTTATAACATAAAATAAACAATAGCGATAGCATAAAACATAAAACAGATAAACATAGATATTTTCCCCTGGATCCCAAATCGGGACGACCAGCTTGATTTTTCATTATATTCATTTTAGTGTTACAACACATATATATACATGTCGAAGCATACATAAACCCCAATCCATTAACCCTGGATTAGAACATAACCATAGTTCCCTTGACCGGATCTACAAAATACCAGGGGCCGAAAACCATCGCACCCCAAAACCATGTGCAAACTCATGCACAAAACATGGGTGGGTCCGCCTATGAGTGGGACCGCATACCAAAAAAAAATTTGCCGGGGCGCTGCCCCGGACCCTGACAGAGGGGGCTATCGCCCCCCCTGTGACCCCCCTGCTGCACTCAGCGCAACATACAGCACGTGGAGCTAGTCGTGGAAAGAATATAACACATACCCAACATTGAGCATCCTGTCAACATGTTGAGCATGATCCTTCCAAGACCTGTTGTAGATTAGTATATCATCAAAAAATTCTAGCACAAATTTTCTAAGGAAGGGTTTGAAAATGGAATTCATCAACCCGTGAAATGTAGAAGGTGCATTGGTAAGGCCAAAAGGCATGACCAAAAATTCATAATGACCCTCATGAGTTTGAAATGTTGTTTTCGAAATATCTTCAGTCTTCAATCTAATTTGATGATATCTTGAGCGAAGATCCAACTTTGTAAAAAAAAATTCTCGATGTAATTCATCCAATAATTCATCAATCACAAGAATGGGAAATTTATCTTTAATGGTGAGCTTATTGAGCTCCGTATAATCTGGATACATGCGCCATGATCCATCCTTCTTGTGCACCAATACTATTGGAGCAGAGAATAACTTTGACTAGGTTGAATTATACCAGCCTCTAACATTTCCGCAATCATACGTTCAATTTCGCTCTTTTGGACATAAGGATATCTATAAGGCCTGATGTTTGGAGGAACACTTCCTGGAATCAAATGAATAGCATGATCATGACCACAAATAGGTGGGAGTCCTTTGGGAGTTTCAAACACCTTGGAATGACTGTCCAAGACTTTTTGGAGATCTGTAGAAATAGATGATTTTGATGTTAGAACTTCTAGTCAGCATAACTGTGCAATTATGCCTCGTTCTTTCTTCAGAAGCTTTGTCATGACATTAGAGCTTATTATCTTTCTCGGCTTCCCTGCGATACCCCGTAATTCGACTTCCTTTCCTTCTAAGAAAAAAATTCAAGAAAAGTTCTTGAAAATTAAAAGCTACCGTCCCCAAAGATTGTAACCATTATACTCCTAGTACAACATCAACACCTCCCATAGGAATGGAAAGAAATGAACTATTCAATGCATATTCCTCCATGGTCAGCTTCATATTATGGCATTTTCTAGAGAAATTTATAGTTCCTCTATTTTCAACCATCACTTGACATTCTGGTGCTGGGTATAGGAAAAAATTCAATTCCTTGGCTACCTTACAATGTGTAATATTCCTAAAATTAGCAAGCAGCTAATAGAAATATTAAATTTTGATTCTTGCACTTAGGAGGATAATAAATGGGGAAAGAGACCCATACTTGTCTTTTATTAGCATAAAATCCCTCTTAGTATGAAAAGGGAACATCCTAGTGGCTTGATTTTGAACTTTCTATGTATAAACATGAAAAGAATCATGTTGGTTCAGTCAAGTTGATTAAGTCAACAACGCAATATGGAAGAGTAGCCTTGATGGACCTACAACGCAGTTTTTGAGGGAAAGTGATCATGTGTTGTTGGAAACCCTAATGGGTAGGACCTAAGGTGAGGAGGCTCACAAACCTTATAAGGAGGAAGATAGTAGACATTTGAGGTTAGCTTATGGATTATTGATTTTCATCTGCTTAGACTATTGAGCATTCTTTAGCTGATGAGTTGAGTATGCAGTGTTGTTTAGCACAAGGCATTCCTATTTAGGAATCCCTTCTCCTTCCTTGAGAGGAATATTGGAGGAGAATTGTTCTGCATTTTTCCACATCTAGGCTTGAGGCCAAGCATCCTCCTTCAGCTACAACATTATTACTATAGCAGGGAATGTTGTGTTGCAGGGTGTTGCAGTGGGAGACTTACAACACCAGCTTCTGAGCTTATCTTTCAAAGGAGGGAGCTTCCCTTTCTTTGCAAGATATGTGTTACACAGTAATTTGTCACTGTCCCTACCATTCCCCGTCCCGCACAATGGAGGACCCATTTCGTGACTTGTGAACATTGTCATGCCTTGAAAACATCATCAATGCATTCCTCTAGGCATGAGCTTTATTTTCCCTTGAGACATCTCCTTGCAAAAATCATGAAAAACATCCCTTTTGGCATTGGCGCGGGCAGGAAGTTCAGAACCCGCGCCAATGGGGAAAATCCTGAAAAGAGGTCGCACCACCTGGCGCTCTGTCATAGAGCAGCAGTCGCGCCACCCATTTTAGGGACTGTTTTTTAAATAAAGATGGCGGAAGTTGAGTTCCAACCAACTCAGGAACCATTGCCTATCTTGAGTTGGGAGGTTTGGCTGCGGGAGTTCTATGGAAGGGAAGTGGTTTTGCCACCTCCCATGGAACCTTCCTTGTTGATAGGGTCAATCCCATAATAATAGGGATCCCAACTCCCTCCTTCCCCATCTATAAAAGCCTGCTCAATCCCATGGCAAGCTAGTCTTGAAGTGCCTAAGCTTTGTATCTCCATATTCCCAAGAGCCTTTGTGCTGTAAAGAATCCTCTCTTCCCCTTAAGGCCGACTCAAGTAAGGAGACCATTGTCACGAGACTCCGGAGAGGTTTTCCCTTTCCTTGGCGAGCTTTGCGAGACGTGGACAACCGGAGACCCGTCCGAAGGAGACTGCGACGTCAGAACTTGGTTGTAATCTTTCTTCGTTTATTATTTAATAGATGATTATGATTATGGTTCCACTCCGTTTTCCATCATGTTAATGCGAGTAACATCCTTTCTGACTGATGTTTAGTTACGTTTATTGGATTTTATGCTTGTATCTGTTCATTTCTTCCATGTGCAGGTGTTCATCCGCGGAGATCGTGGAGGGATTGTGATCTGCCGAAGCTGAGGAACGGGGACGCTTCTTCTTCGGATCATAGCGTTGGAATCCAGGTAGGCTTCTATTCCTAGTCCTTCCATTCGTAACTAGGAGCTTGCGTCATAACATTGTTTGATTGTTGCTAGACCCCTGCTGGGCTAGTAGGGATCGCCTCTGTCCGCAGAGGGGATTTACCTCCTCAACAAATTGGCGACTCCGTTGGGGAGTTGTCCGGTTTTCATTGTCTCGTTTGTGTTATCTCGCTTTGATTGTTTTATGCTTTCCCTTGCTTGATGAAACCTCTGGGTTGGATTCTTTCACTGTTTTGATTCTTGGCTTGCTTAGCTTGCATTGGTCTGTTTCTGGAGTAGCTTGTTTTTATTTTTTGCTGAGAAACTCGACTGGCGCGGTTTTTAACCCGACAGTCGCGCCAATTGGCGCACGTTGCCTTTGTCTAGCCCGCGCCAATTGCTTTCTGGCGCCAGTTTCACACTTACAGTCGCGCCACCCCTGTGAGTTTTTTGAGTTTCTTCATTTTTGAGCTCTCTGGATTTGATCAGTGTTTTTCTTCTTGATTTTCCGACCGCCTGAGTGTGTTGGAGTCTTGTTTGGCTGGGAATTCACCTCTGTCCTTTGGTTGTTTGCTTTTATCTATCGATTTCACGTTTTGAGCCCTAGGGCATCTAGTGGCTTGGTGTATCGAGCCCTCCTTGGGATTTTTGGTGTCTTGATTGTCCTGTCAACTTGCTGATTGATTCTCCACATCCTCTTAGTAGTCGTTGATTGTTTTGCTGCGATTTTTGGGTGATTGTTCATTCCTTCATTCGAAATTCGTTTGGTCTTGCCTTGGACCTAGATCACACGGTCCATTGGAAGCTGTTGAGTCTTTTCTTCGTTTTGAGAGACTTTGGTCGATTTGAGGATCTGATTGCTTGTGTTGTTGAGTGAAATCTGTTTGTTTCGCTCTCTTGGCAATCGTTTCTCAAGTTGTTCCGTTTGTTTTCAAGTTTATTTAGTGCATATTAGTTCTTAAACATTGAAAATTAAAAAAAAAAAATCTCTTTTGCTTTTGTTAATTAGTGCAAATTGTGATCTTTTCCATATCGCTAGTGATTAGTGTTTTGAATGAAAAGTTTTCAATTGCATTAGTTGCATTAGAGATCTCATTGTTTGTCTTCCGTTCATTTCGTTTGTGTAAAAGCTCTCAACTCTTCTCTAATTAGTTTTCATCGAACGAAATGTTGCACTGTGGCATATAGCTTTGCATTTAGGAGTCTTTCGAGACACTACATACGATAGGGCCTGGAAATTGAAACTTAATTGAAGATCAACTGTAAAATTTATTCAATTAACCTAAGGCAGCATTGGAACTTAACGAAACATATTTAGAAAGTCTAGGCTAGAGACGTGTTCCGGCGTCGTTAAACCTAGCAGCTGTCGTTCGCCTGTTGGCTTTAGACATCGCTAGTACGGACTTGCGCTCCCCGTGCCGTCGCGTATATAAAGGGAGACCCCTCTAGGTTTTCAATCCTTTATCCACAGGAAGCCGAGTCCGCCGCCCTATACCCGTGATACACCGAACACAGCATTCGGGGAGACTACCTGCACGTACGGAAAGTCCTTGGTCGATTTCTGTTTCATTTTTGAAACCAAGGTGTATATTGCAGTTTACGGATATTTGGTACACCCTTTGTGCCTAGTTTTTTCTGAGCAGTCATTTGGTCTTTTCTGACTCCCTAAACTTGAAAAGACCGTCAAGCGCTTGTCCTTTCACGCTTGTATCAACTCTGAAAGAGATAGAGTCATCTTTTTATCGTTTCTCGACTCTTAAAATATGAAACGGCAGAATTTCTTACTTTCCAATGTGGTAAAATTAATCGCCCACGATTACACACCTGTTTAGACATTGCTTGTTGACTGTTTGATCGTGTGTCTTAACTCGTTTTCAGCCCGTGTGTGTGTTTGCTCATTTCTTCTAGTTTCTTGCCACAGTGGCGGAACCTTCAGTTTCGTCTACTGGTAGTCCTCACACGGACGATTCTTCAGAAGCTTCTCAGCCTTCTTTTGAACCACAGCAGCCTGTTGTTTCCGAGTTTCCTGACGGGGGACCGGTTCTCGCCGAGCAACCCTTTGGAGGACCAGTTGAGTTCAATTGGCCCTTTTCGGACCCTGTGTCTGAATTGAGATTAGGAGCTGATTTCCTTTCTCTTACATCGGGTTCACCGTTTTTTGCTGCTATTTTTCCTCCTAGTCCTCGCCGTCTTTTACGTGATTTAACGGCAGGATCAACCATGAGTGATTCTGGTGAGGAAATTTCGGGGTCTGATGACTATCAGCGCATCCCGCGTAGATTGTTTGAGGGAGACGACTCTGAGCTGGCTACCATGTCGTCAGCCAATCCTTCTTTACCGCAGGGATACAGATCTCTGGGTCAGATCATTTCAGCTGCTGCCTCTATGGGAATATCATCTCCTGCTTCGAGGCCAGCTGTCACTACACCCGGGGTGTCCCCTTCGACGCCCGTCACTTCTGTTCCCGTTCGGCCCACTGTTTGTGTGGCTGCTTCTTCTTATGTTGTCTCGGCTACCAGGGCTGGGCCAACTCCTGAAGATGTTTATCTAGCTACTGCTATACCGGAGAATATCTCTCCGGAGGAGTATCGGTTGTTTTTGCAGCAGCCGAACGCCGGAGCTGGACAGATTCCCCAAGATCCTTATCGATCTTTATTTTCACACTATGCACAGGATGGCACTCCCGTGTATGCTTTCCCAGGTCAGCTTGACGAGCACGGGGAGGTTTTGCGCCTTCCTGCTCCTGAGGCTTATCTGTATGCTCAAGTTTTACCGTACAACCAGGCTTATAACCCGCAGGGACAGCCTTTCCAAGGCCAACCTGGCTATTCATACGACCCACAGGGACAGCCCATCCAAGGCTACTCTGCGGGCCAGCAAGGGCCATTGTACAATCCGCAAGGACCATATTATAGCCCTGCTGGTCAACCTGCTCAGCCTCAGCCGGGGTATCAACCGGGACAGGCCTATGGTCCTGGGGGGCAAATCCAGCCGTCTTTACCAATGCAACCGCAGTATCCTGTTGTTTCTAACGTTGCATATCAGCCAGGACCACCCTATGGTTCTGCTTCAGGTCAAACTGGTTTCCAGCAAGCACCTGGTCCTGTTCCTCCACCAGGGCAGTCGGCTCATCCGGTACAGCCCGGTGTCCCGCCTCCAGGCCAACCGGCCCATCCGGTACAACCTGGGACCCACTTACAACCAGGTCAACCTGGGCAACCAACACCGCCTGGTTGTCCGGGCCAGCCTGGTCATTCAGGCCAGCCCCCTCACTCGGGTCAACTTGTTCATTCGGGGCAGCCCTCTCATTCCGTTCACTCTACTAAACAGCCTGTTCAGTCAATGCTGCAGCCAAATCAACAGCTGCACCCTACGTACCAGGCTCCACAGGGTTCCACTTATCAGCAGCCTACTCATCCTCAGAGTGGTTATTCTCCTCATGGTCAGTCTCAACCGAACTATAACCACCCTGGAGGCTCTCAGTATTATCCTCCTCCACCCGGTTCTACCTACGCTCAGCAGCCAAATCCAAACGCTGCTTATACAGGGCAAACGCCTAATCAGGGCCCGAACCCTGGTTATCAAGCCCCGCACTATGGTTACCAGAATCCAAATCAGTCTGGCTATACGAATTATGCCCCCTACGGTCAAAATCCTGCGGGACAGAACCCGTGGGGGCAAGGATATTCACAACCATCGTGGAGCATGGGTACCGAACCTTATCCTAGGACTGGCATGGCAGTTAACCCTCCATTTCCGTTCCTGGCTACCTTGGAACTGCCGGACATTTCAAAGTTGACCAATGATCCGATTTCACATAATCCATATTGGCCTCCGGTTCCCACCAAGATACCAGGAGATTGTCCCAAGTTTGAGGGCAAAGTTGGCGAAGACCCTCAGGCGCATGTGATGACGTATCACCTCTGGTGTTCGTCTAACTCTTGGGTCGACGATTCGATTCGTTTGCGTCTTTTCCAGTGTACGTTAACAGGAGCTGCTGCTAAATGGTACATAGAACTATCCCGTGGTATTTTTCAAGATTTCAACTCGTTAGCCATGGCTTTCCTCACGCATTTCCAGTTACCAGTCCGGTATGAGGCCGGGACGCACCTCCTGACTTCTCTGAAGCAGGACACGGCCACTCACATTTCGGATCACATCCATGAGTGGCGGCGCCGTCGTCGACTGATCAAGTTTCACATACCTGATCAGATTTTGACTCACTGGTTCACCACCTCCTTTGTGAATAAAATCGCTCAGGATATCGCGATGGGAGCGTGTGTGACGGAGGAACAAGCTATCGCACGTGCCCAGTAGTTGGATCTTGTTTATTCGCAATCTGGCACGCTTTATGACATCTTGACTAATGCTCCACGACCCGGAACCACTAAGGCTCCGCCTACCCCTACGGTGGATGGTGTCATTGGTTCCGTTTCTCAAAATTTGAAGAAGTCTTCGAATGGGAAGCAGAAGGCTAATTCTTCCAACCATACCTCTGCTAATCCCACCCCATCTGATTCCGGTAAAACCGCGGAGGTGAATGCCGTCCAGGCCAATCCTACGGACAAATCCTCCAAGGGAAAGAAGAAGGGAAAAGGAAAATCAAAATCCGATGCCCCGAAGCCGGAATCTAAATCTCGAACTGACGATAGCTCCCAACGTAAGCCGAAATTCCCTTGCCTCATCTGTGAAGGCGACCATTACACTAAGGATTGTCCACGACGGTCTGAAGTTAGTCAACTTCTTAAAGGCTCAAAAGGGACTCCGGCTGTTTTAAAAGAGCCATTTCCATCTCAGCAGACCCAGATGGTCGAACAGGCGTCACCATCTGCACCATTTGGGTCTCAGGTTTTCATGATGAAGACTAATGCACCTATCACTATCGCTACGCGGTCGAAGGATTACAATGAACCGCGGCAGGCACCCGGGAAGGCAGTTGCGGATGGACCGCCTCCCCCACCTGCCTCCGGCCCATTGGAAATCGAGAAGCCGACTCTCGAACCCGTTGTGAAGCCACCTCCCAAGGGTGCTCTTCAGAGATCCTCTTATAATCCAAACGCTCGTGCCGCTCAACATTACAGTATTGTTGAGGATCTGGCACAGGCGCCATGTGCTATGTCCACACTTGAGGTTCTCCAAAGTTGTCCTTCACAACGGAAGGCTTTACTGTCTGCAATCGGTGGTATCGATCCCGCCGACTCGAGCCTTCTCACCTTCGATCTGGAGAATTTTACTCCCCGGCTTCCACATCAAATTGCTTTGGTCATTCAAGTCGGGATCAACGGTCTGAACATTCATAGAGCCGTCGTAGATGAGGGTGCATCTACCTGCGTTATGTCCTCCGCTTGCTGGAAGGCCATTGGCTCTCCAGCCTTGTCGTCATCTCCCAATGCCCTTGAGGCATTTGATGGTCGGGAATCTAAACCCCTGGGAGTTCTTGAGAGTCTTGCGATCACATTACAGGGAAAAACTGTCAACGTGGAAGTAGAAGTGGTTGACGCTAAACTCAACTACAACATACTTCTTGGCCGCAGCTGGACCCATGCCATGCTCTGCGTGCCGTCTACTGTCTTTCGATTCATCAAGTTCCCTCACGAGGGCAAGATTGTCACGGTAGACCAGTTGTCATTTTTTACCTCCAGCTCCGAGAACAACGTGCCATATGTGGATCAAATTCCGAATCCCCCAGACAGCATAGGACCTGGTCTTTTCAAAGACCCAGTCCTCATGGGTATTTTCCCTGCGCCGCCACCGAATACCGCTCAAGTCAACATGTTGTCCAGGACTGATGACCCCTGGCTGATTCCTACACCTGAGCAGGTATATGAGTTTGGAGAGTCCATGCCTTTAACGCCGGTAGAGATCAGCTACTGTGAGATTGTTGCTGCATCGGACCCTCCACCTCCTCAGCATGCTCCGATGAGCATGGCTCTTGACGTCTACTCACAATCCCCCTGGCTTGGTCAGGCTGATTCACCTGATCCTCTCAGAGAGACTTTTCCTTCAGATGAGGCTATCATTGAAACCATGTCTCTTGAGGAGCTGCCCTGGGGCGATGGACATCATCGCTCCTCGTTTATGCCCATCTTGGGGGCAATGACTGATTGTCTGGAGCGCTATGCTACTCAGGTTCCTTCCCCTCCTCTTCAAACACCGATCTTGATGCACGAGGTCTTTTCGGAGGGTAATCTAAGTAACATTACTCAAACTGTTCCAATCAACATCTCTGTTAAACCGGGGATTGTTGAGAACATTCATGTGGGTGTGACTTGTTCTCCCGAGGAGATTCAAGTCTATACTGAGCTTTTCAAAGAATTCAGAGATGTTTTCGCATGGTCTTACGAGGAAATGCCGGGAATTGATCCTAGTATTGTTGTACACGAGATTCCAACCTATCCAGGTGCGAAACCCGTGCGCCAACGCTTACGTCCCATGCATCCTCGGAAAGCCGCCGCTATCAAGGCAGAAGTTGAAAAACTTCTGAACGCGGGTTTTATTTATCCTATCCCCCTTACAGAATGGGTGTCCAATATCGTCCCTGTCGATAAGAAGCAGGGTACAATTCGAGTCTGTGTGGATTATCGCGATATCAATCACGCCTGTCCTAAGGATAATTATCCCACTCCGTTTATCGACCAGATCATCGACGATTGTGCTGGGAGTGAGATCTATTCCTTAGTGGACGGTTTCTCAGGTTACAACCAGATCAATATCGCACCTGAGGATCAGCATAAGACCACATTCATCTGTCCGTGGGGCACTTTCACGTACAAAAAACTCCCGTTCGGCTTAAAGAACGCTGGCGCCACGTTTCAGCGTGCGATGTCCTACGCTTTTCATGACATTCGCCATATTGTCCAGCCTTATCTGGACGACTTGCCAGCCCATTCGGGTAAGCGAGAGGACCATCCTGAGCATCTTCGCCAGATATTTCTTCGTTGCAGACGCTACAATATCAGGCTCAATCCTCATAAGTGCGTCTTCTGCGTTGATTCTGGCCGTCTTTTAGGCTTTATAGTCTCGAAAGATGGAATTCGCCTTGACCCTCTAAAGGTTGAGGCCATCGTAAATCTCCCATCACCCTCCTCCCTGTATCAGTTACAGAGTCTGCAAGGGAAAGAGAATTTTCTTAGGCGCTTTATCCTGAATTATGCCGAGGTGGCCAAAGGATTCACTCGTTTTTTAAAGCAGAATGTTCCCTTTCACTGGGACGAAATTGCTCAGGAATCCTTTGAGAAGCTGAAGACGTTGCTAGTCAATGCTCCATTGCTTCGTCCTCCGGACTACCACTGCGACTTTACTTTGTATCTAGCCGCCGCATTTAGCACCATCGCCATGGTCTTGGTGCAGGATGACGAGAACGGTGATGAACATGTTGTTTATTACCTGTCTCGGAACCTTCTCGACCTGGAAACGCGTTATGCACATGTCGAGAAGTTGGCCTTAGCAGCCGTACACGCCGTACAACTCTTTCGCCATTACATCCTTTTGCGCACGATAACAGTGGTTTCAGACTGCAACCCTATGACGTATATTCTTTCTAGACAATTACTAGGGGGCAAGTACTCCAAATGGATTGTCATCCTGCAGGAGTTTGACTTGGAGTTCACCACCGCCAAGTCAACGAAATCACTAGTCTTCGCGGATTTGATATGTTCTCTCCCTACAGACTCTGTTCCCTCACACTCTGAAGACCATATACCGGACGAAACACTGTTTCTTATCGATACTCGTGATCCTTGGTACGGTGACATCATAGTGTATCTTCAGACCGCGACATTTCGGTCTGAGTTGGATAAAACTGCCTGCCGTTGGATTCGGCACCAGTCCCAACCCTACCATATAGTAGGAGATACCTTATATCGCATTGGAGTAGATTCGGTGCTCCGACGATGCCTTACCTTGGAAGAGGCTGAGAAAGTCTTAAATGACTGCCACAGTGGCGCCTGTGGCGGACATATGTCCGGGTATGCTACTGCCCAGAAGATTCTGCGGGCAGGTTATTTCTGGCCTTCTATATTCAAGGATTGTATCACTGCAGTCCGTAAATGTCATCCATGCCAGATTTTTCAGCGCAAGATGCGCGCGCCGCCGTTGCCATTGCATCCTGTTATTACCGTCGGCCCTTTTGCGAAATGGGGCGTGAATTTTATGACGTGTAACCCTCACTCGGCCGGGGGGCATGCGTATATCATTGTCGCCGTCGACTACTTCACTAAGTGGGCCGAGGCGATGCCTACACTAGCTGCTGATGGGAAAACGGCTGCTTCATTTATATTCAACCACGTTATTGCACGGTTCGGGGTTCCTCAAGCCATCGTCACTGATCACGGTACTCATTTCCGCGATTACATGATGACGGAGCTGACTTCAGCGTTGGGCCTGCGTCACGACAGCTCAACACCATACTACCCTCAAGCGAATGGTCAGGTTGAAGCGGTGAACAAGGTTTTGGTCACTATGCTTCAGTGAACAGTTGGGATTCATAAATCCAATTGGCATCTCCAACTGTTCTCAGCTCTCTGGGCGTACCGAACATCTGCTAAGAGTGCAACCGGATTCACACCATTTCAATTGGTGTACGGTCTGGAAGCTACTCTGCCAGTTGAATGTGAAATTCCTTCGCTTAAATTAGTTGTGGAGCTCTTACCGGATACTTCTCCTGAGGAAGAACGTCTTCTGTATCTTGAACGGTTGGATGAAACCCGTCGTCTAGCTGCTTTGATCATCGAAGCACAAAAGAAGAGGGTCAAAACTCATTTTGATCAATCTGTTTCTCCCCGTTCTTTCATCGAAGGAGACCTCGTCCTCTTGTACGATCAGGCACATGATAAGCTTAGAGCTGGTAAGCTCCAGCCGATGTGGCACGGGCCTTATATAGTAAAGCGCATTTTGAAAAATGGGGCCTACGAGCTTATAGACTACGAAGGAGTTCCGCTGGCGCAGCCCAGGAATGGGCTGTACCTTAAAAAGTATTATGCCTGAAATGATTTCTTGGTGTGGTGTGTGTACATAGGTGTGTGATTGTCATTTGTGTGCATGGTGTGGTGTGCTTTGTAAACATCTTTCTGCTGATCGGGTCTTCCTGGTTGTGCAGATGTCTATTCATCCATTTGTTGGTTTTGCAGATGGTGCCTCCCGCAGTACCAGGAATCTGTCTTCCGCAGCCTGGGTAATCTACGATCCTGCTGGTGAGTTGATTGACCTGCAAGGTGTGTGTTTAGGACGTACCACGAACAATATCGCGGAATATAGTGCCGTGTTGGAATTATTAACCGAGGCAGTAAACCTTGGTATTCGTGAATTGCTTGTGTACCTAGATTCACAACTTGTAGTGTTACAGCTGAACGGACACTATTCGGTAAGGAACCCGTCCATCTTACGTCTGTATTTGCGTATTCGATTACTGGAAAGGAATTTTGACTACATTACATATCATCATATACCCAGGCATTTGAATACATTAACAGATGCAGTAGCAAATTTGGTATTAGACAGACATTTGCGCAATTTATAAATCATCATCACATGTAAAGAAAGACTCATCCAGAAATAGATATGTATATATATATATATCGAAATGTTTACATAGAGTGTGTCACATAAAACTCAAAAAATATACATAGTCGTCTTAGTACATCCGGAGACGCTATGTCTCTCAAAAAATAGGTGTGGTATAAATCCTAAAGACTAATCCGCATGGTGCTCATGATAGCACGTGACTGCACGCACTAGGCGCCTCAGGATTCGGTGGATCCGATTCGGAACTCCCACCATGTGGCGCTGGTATGCCAACGGTACGTCTGCTAGCCGGGCATAGTCTGGGATCCCGTGGGCGATCCCCTCGAGGTTCTAGATCAGTTCATCTCCTCCGGTGCCCTCTCCCTGAATCTCAGGGGCGATTTGGGCCCTCCGGGAGATTGGAGACATCCCGGCTGGTCTCTCAGGTCCTACATCTGCATGCATATATAATTGTGTTAAGACGAATGTGTATTTACAAAAAAAACATATAAGCATAAAATCAAAAATATGAGGTCTTACCCAGCTCCTCGTCCCAGTCATCTCCTTCTGGTAGTGGGAGATCTGGGTCCCCGGTAAAGTCAGTTCCCGAATAGGGCCAGTCTTCCACGACAATCAGCTAGCGCCGTAACCACCTAAAAAAAATCTGGCTTCCAGGACATCTGTTGGCCACCTCTAGATCTGGGCATCAATGCTACCCAGCGAGCCATTCTTGGCTCTCGTGGTATCGGACTCCCCACTGTGGCCCCTTGGCCCTGGAAGATTGGTAAGCATTCCAGAATGAACGATACCAAGATGGAACCATAACCGAACTGTTTCAGTTTCCCCTGTTTGCACTTTGTGAGCTGCCTTTTCATATTGATAGTTACTGCTTCTGCCCAGTTGAACAGTAAGGGACCCATGCATTCTAAGGCCAGCAGGAGTTGGGTCTTCGTGGCCTCGTGCGGAGCCTGCGACCCAGCAGCCCGCGTAATGGTATGGAGAACTACTCTCAGTGCTAGATCAGGAATGGTGTGGATATCCACTTTCTTGCTTCCTGATCCTGTTTGTGCCCCTCGGCACACCCGTGCCATTACTTCTTCCATCTTTTCCCCAGATGGTCTGCTTCCAGTCAGTACAGGGATTGGACCTCTGCGGGACAATCCAGTGATGAAATAAGCATCGGTGACCTCCAGTTCTAACACCTGGTCTCGTAACCTAAACACCTGTTCATTTTCATCCCAGATGCTGATTAGATATTGGAGGAGCTCGGGCTGAGCTCGTAAACATGGCGTGAGGAAGAACTTTTTCAACCCACAGTCTCTAAGTGCATTCATGCAAGCTTGGCTTTGCATGGCCTGTTCATCCTCTTCTCCGTGCTCTCGTTCCTTCCATTCGATTGCCATTTTGAGTGATTATCTGCATTCACATGGTCAAAAACCCCTTGTTAGATCTTTGATGAGCTTCAAATTCCAAGAAATTGGGTCTAAATATCGAAATTTTGGGCGGAATTTAAGGTTCGGCCGCTGGCGCGGCTGTTTTGCGAACAGTCACGCCATGTGGCGCGAGCCCTTTGTGAAAACGAGCTCATTGGCGCGGGTCCATGCCCGATACCCGCGCCAATGGGCGCAGCCCTAAAATTTTAAGAGTGGCCTCATAGAACTGATTCTTAAGGGAAAATCGTTAAAAAATGAATGAAAATGTAGAGCTAGGGAGCGCCTTTTACCTGTGACAGACGAGAAGCTGAATGGTTGCCTGGATTGGTCGCAATCGTCGACGAAAGTGTCTGCTCCAAATGGACCACTGTTGCTTTCTACCAAGGTAAATAGTAAAAGTAATTTTATTTTTACCAATTTGACATATTTATAACTTTTTCGACGTTAAATGAGTTTTAAAAAGTTATTTTTATGAAATATTTGCATATGTATGTCGAAAATGGATTTTACGCTTGCTTGGTATGTGCAGCAGCAGGTTTTTGCGACTTAAACGATGGAAACGAGTTGTATTTTATACTTTTTCGGACTCGGTAAATACACGAAAAAGTCACTCTGGAGTCATCTTTCAGCTCTTTTCTGACTCTCTAAATATGAAAAGATCGGCGAGGCCCTTGTCGTTTCGATCTCGTTAAAATGGACACGAATCGACATCCACCCAGTATAAGTTTAACCCTTTTTTCGGGCTGGGATGGATTGATTACGAAAAAGGAATACCCTAGCCTATCGCGACTAGGAGGTTTTCCCGGATATTGTTTTCTACCTTTTCGGATCTGGGGAACTATTTACAAAAAGGGACCTGTGGAGTTTTCTTTTCCGCTATCTTTTCAAACTCTCTAAATATGAAAAGACGCCGAGTTCTTCCTTTGTCGGACTCGTTAAACCCTGATGACATTGGATTTCGTCGAAATGACGCTCTCCGAGTTTCTCCTTCCTAGGACTCGTTAAATGCACTAGGATGGATTCGCCCGAAGGGCGGATTTATATGACAAGCATATGGTATCCTCTTCAAGCTTGTGTAAAAATAAAGAGGTACTCACCGAAATGGTGGGGGAAAAATGGAACCATCGTCATTGTCGTCGGCAGTATGTCACTCTTGAACATGGCACTTGTCTGCATTCGTGTCGGGTTGGGGACATCTCATCTCGTTGCTTCACTTTGCCTCCATGGGTTTGGGTAATCTCTTTTGACCTCTCATCTGTTCACTGCCTCGTCGCCATGACCTTTGATCCGTTGATGTCAAATACTGCCAAGTCCATTGTCGTGCCATTCATGTGTTCAAGAGAAGTTGGCCTCTGCAAATATCAACCTTCCTCTGTTTCTCATACGATCCTGATTCACAACCGAAACATCATGTTCCTCTGTCTCGTGTCGATGATGTGGGAATCATTATGGCCCACCTTCGATCAAGGTCACTTCCTATCGACATCAACTCATTATCCAGGAAGTTGGTCTAGAGACTCCTGATGGTACCTTGGAGCCTGCATGCCTCAATGGCAGGTTCGTCGCATTCGACGTGAGGTTTACATCATTGACCTCCGATCGAATGATTCTGCGGGTGTTCGACGTCAACTCATTTATTCACACGCCGTAGATTGTACCTGTAGTACCTTGAGGGCCAATGTCATTATTGGTGGTTCCTCTCACGTCTGTTAACAGCTTTCATCATTGGCTGGTAATCAGACGATGTTCTTGCATGTTCAACTTCAGCTCACATATTCACATGCTCGAACTTGTACTTTGTTAGGGACGAGATGGAGCGCAAGACCCTGGATTGTGTCTGTTGTAATCCAGGCTGCGATTGTGGATTATTATCATTATGTACATGACTCACTGATTGGATGGCTGCGACCATACCTGAGTCTATTTGTTTGATCTTAGTTGGATGGCTGCGTCCATGCCTTGGATCCGGATTATAGCATACTCTGTTTCGGATGGCTGCGTCCATGCCACATATACATCATGTACTTGAGATATCAGTTGTATCTTTCTGCGCAGGTTTTCCGACGGCGGGCCTTCAGTTGAACATGTTCTCGTAAAGCATTTCACCCCTCTCTCTCTCGGGCTTCATGCTTTAGGGGGCATCTGTTACACAGTAATTTGTCACCGTCCCTACCATTCCCCGTCCCGCACAATGGAGGACCCATTTCGTGACCTGTGAACATTTTCATGCCTTGAAAACATCATCAATGCATTCCTCTAAGCATGAGCTTTATTTTCCCTTGAGACATCTCCTTGCAAAATCATGGAAAAACATCCCTTTTGGCATTGGCGCGGGCAGTAAGTTCAGTACTCGCGCCAATGGGGAAAATCCTGCAAAGAGGTCGCGCCACCTGGCGCTCTGTCATAGAGCAGCAGTCGTGCCACCCATTTTAGGGATTGTTTTTTAAATAAATATGGCGGAAGTTGAGTTCCAACAAACTCACAAACCATTGCCTATCTTGAGTTGGGAAGTTTGGCTGCGGGAGTTCTATGGAAGGGAAGTGGTTTTGCCACCTCCCATGGAACCTTCCTTGTTGATAGGGCCAATCCCATAATAATAGGGATCCCAACTCCCTCCTTCCCCATCTATAAAAGCCTGCTCAATCCCATGGCAAGCTAGTCTTGAAGCGCCTAAGCTTTGTATCTCCATATTCCCAAGAGCCTTTGTGTTGTAAAGAATCCTCTCTTTCCCTTAAGGCCGACTCAAGTAAGGAGACCATTGTCATGAGACTCCGGAGAGGTTTTCCCTTTCCTTGGCGAGCTTTGCGAGACGTGGACGACCGGAGACCCGTCCGAAGGAGACTGCGACGTCAGAACTTGGTTGTAATCTTTCATCGTTTATTATTTAATAGATGATTATGATTATGGTTCCACTCCGTTTTCCATCATGTTAATGCGAGTAACATCCTTTCTGACTGATGTTTAGTTACGTTTATTGGATTTTATGCTTGTATCTGTTCGTTTCTTCCATGTGCGGGGTTCATCCGCGGAGATCGTGGAGGGATTGTGATCTGCCGAAGCTGAGGAACGGGGCCATCTTCTCCTTCGGATCATAGCGTTGGAATCCAGGTAGGATTCTATTCCTAGTCCTTCCATTCGTAACTAGGAGCTTGCGTCATAACATTGTTTGATTGTTGCTAGACCCCTGCTGGGCTAGTAGGGATCGCCTCTGTCCGCAGAGGGGATTTACCTCCTCAACAATATGGACAGGAGATTTCTAAGCATATTTACATCTTGGCATGTGGCCAAAGCTTTCTACATGAGCCACTGCATAGTAATTTGTAGAAACTGTGTTATTATTCCTAGAGTTGCAGTAGCAGGGTCAAGACCCTTAATCTTGAGCTAGTTCCTTGGAGGGAGGTCCAACCCTTCTCCCGGGAGGCTTTGTATAGCATTCTTCTTCTATTCCTTGTATATTTCAGCTATATTTATATAGAGTTGCAGTATAACTACGTTTTTTAGATCTAGATTTGTAGATCTGCTCTTTTACACCTTGTACATTCTTGAAACCCTTGCCGGGTTATTCTTATTGTGTATAAAGAGGAAGGAATATCCGTTTTCTCAGCCATTGGATGCTTGTAGACTCTAGATCTATTATTTCTTATTATTTTCTACATAAAACCTTAATAAAATATCATTTTACATGCTTCATTACTTTCTAGATGAGTTAAGCTATGGGGTTTGGGCTTATTTAAGTCATATTGGCTTTGGGAGATCTGTTTATGTTGGCTAGAGGGATTTTTTTCTGCTCCAATTCTAGATGTGAGTTGCATATGATATATTCTAAGGGATCCAAGTCCCATTTATCACATATATAGTGTTATTTTCAGAAGACATCCTTTTATGCCCTATATTGTTGCATTTACCCACTTTGGAAGGAGTGTATAGGCCATATTCTTGATGCTAAACATTCATTTGTTGGTTAAATGTTCCTTTACATATTATGAGCTGATTTACACCACTATTTGCTTGGTTTTCTAAATCTCCAACTTAAGAATATCTTAAGATATTCTTATTGTTGTAGATTTTCCCTATTTTGGGATATTAAAGTGGTATTAAAGCTACCATCTTGGCTCAGCCTGTGGATTTCAGATCCAATCCAGAAGATAAGAAGAAGAGGAGATCAGAATGATGGAGAGAATGAGATTAATCTCATCAATTTTTAGACCTAAGAAGAGCCTCTCCAAGGAGGTTAAACATATGAAAGAAGAAAGATGCAATGGAACTCCAAGAGGGTTTCAAGGAGGAGAAAGCTGCAGTGAGACCTCTAGAAGGTTTCAAGAGAAAGAATAAAACCCATGCACTTCCTATTCTCATAGAGGGAGTGAAGAGCAAGAAGACCACTTAGAACATGAGATATTGAGTGGATATTTGGCAGAGTACAAGTGCAAACCTAGAGCTTTTAGAGAGACTCTAGATCTTCCTCAGTTTATCCAGCTAAAAGAAGAAAGGAAGCCATACAGCAATAGGATGGTGAAGGTAAATAGGTTTCTATTGTCCACTTTCAATGGATCACCCATATGTACAACAAGAGTTTGGGTGATGAAGTTAGAAGCATTTTTCCTACTACATTCAGTAGTGGAAAAAGAGGATGTGGAGATCTCAGTGCTGCAATTGGAGGGTAAGGTAAGAACTTGGTTATTCAGCCATGTAATTCATGCAAGAGTATCCAATTTTTCGGATTTCACTCAAAGGGTGATCAAAAGATTTGACAGTGAGAGATCGGAGAAGAAGGAGTCATCATCCCCACTTAAGGAGACTTTTATCAGCGTTGTCACAATCATGGAGGGAGGAACTCTTGCAGCCACAGAAGATGTTCCCAAGACACACCAAGGTATGCATGAATTTCCATTTTGTATCATTTCAGAAAATCTTATGGGAGGCCTTGGAAATTTGTCTTTACATGATCCAGGATCAAAACACATTGCTGGTATAGAGAAACAAGCTTGCACTGTGTTGTGCAGCTTGGGTTTGATCAATGATGGGGTAAACAATCATCTCAATGCACCCCTACTAAGTTGCATACAACACTTGGGGTTGGGTTGTGGAATTTTGGAGGGTATGATGAGCATTGTGCCACTTTATGATGATGTTTTAACTTCAGTACACTTGGGTCCTGTTGACGGGAAAATTCGTCCGGCCAACAGTAGGGGATCTCCCTGGTAGAAAGTCGCAATTAGACCTTGAACCGTTTGGAGTAGGGATCCCGTCCGGGGTGTGGGTCCGGCTACCTCTTAAGACGCCTTACCTTCCGGTCTCAAAAGAACCTGATTAAATCTGCGGGCACACACTTATTCATAGGATACAAAATACATGATTGATGCATTGAACATATCTACCACACTATGCGTAGCAAGAGAATGAATAAAACATATACGCCTAAAGATATGTAGTTAACGGCACGTCTTTAGGGTTATGCTTGCAAGGTATCTGACCACAGAAGAAATATTTCTTAATGGCAAGATTCCTCGTTACTTCCTGAAAGATAAAACGAAATGCTAATAGACAAAGGTATTAACATCCATTAAGAAAGCGATAAAACTGAACATCATTAACACAAGCATAGATAAACATGATGCATAAATGATGTTATGAAAAATGCAGTTTCATTAATCATAGGATGTTCTGAAACTGTTCGAGAAATACACACAGTGCTGTCACAGCAAAACACATCATCCGACAAAGGGGTTTTAACAAGTATTCGTATTCATATGCCTAAGAGTATGATCTTTCAATACAATACAATGTAGCTCTTTAGTTTCCAAAAAGAAAAAGCCATTTTTATGTTCCCGAAGGAAGTATTTATAGGGCAAAGCTTGCCCTCTGGGGTCCCTGACTTTTCAGCTTCCCGACGGTTGAGCTTCCTTGCGACCCAGTATTTTCTGTGACCTGCGACCTAGTCGCTGGGTCGCTGGGTCGCGACGTCGCGCATTCACCACGTGGTGCGACTTTGCGACCTGGCGACCTCTGCGACCTGCGACCCGGGGAAATATGCGACCTGCGACCTCAGTGAATATGCGACTTGCGACCTCGGCAAATGCGACCTCGCGACCCAGGTGAATGTGTGACCTGCGACCTCCCTGGATCTGCGACCTGCGACCTATTGGGATTTACGACCTCGTGACCTCCAGCAGATCTGCGACCTCGCGACCTGGGCAAATGTGCGACCTGCGACCTAGTCGCTGGGTCGCTAGGTTGCACCGTCGAGCTTTTGACAGGGAGTGCGACTTAGCGACCTGGCGACCTCTGCGACTTGTTTTGAGAAGGTCCCCTTGTTTGCTGAGGAAAACTCTGGCTCTTTGTGCAGACCGAAAGGTTCTTCCTCTGTACTTTGATGGATGATGAGGCACTGAAAGAAGCAAATTCAAACTGAATCACCAAATTGACAGTGACGAACTCTTCGATTCTTATCAAGACGCATTCGAAACCGTGAACCATTCCACTCAACTGCGGAAAATAGAAGAAAACCCCTTTTGCTATGCCATTGTATTGCCAACATCAACATGTGCGCTTTCGCACTGGCGCGAGAATGCCTTGAATGAGATCGTCATTCTCTAGAGAAAACTTCTGAGTCTGCTTGGTTCGCCTGGGCTATACTTCAGGCTAGATTCAACGAAGTGGCGAAATATGTTCCTTTGCGTGCACCCATCGACATTGAGATGGTATGATGCAGGATCTGGACATTTCTAATGGAGCGCTTTAAATCATCTGGTGCGCACTAGTGAATAAAGCTTTTGCATCAGTGACATAGAAGTTCTTTTCTGATCAACGCGCATCACACCATCCTCCTTTTAACAGTACTGATCACTTGCTCCTACTCCTCCCCTTTTCCACAACTTTGACCTCGTCGTTGAGCACAATTTTATTACCCTTGATGTCGTGACACGACTGAAGAGTTTGTCACCTGTGGGGTTGACCTGCGTGGAACATTATGACATCATAATTATTCTTCAATAGTGATGGCCACAGATAAAACATATGAGACTAACAAACTTAAAATACGTATTCAATCAACATGTTTAATGACCCACGGTGAGAGGGCCTTTAATCGTCAATACACGAAAGGTTCCTATTCAAATGTATGCATGGCAATCTCATTTCATATGGCGCCACTGTGGTAAGAATGTTCGAGCGTACGCTGGATGATCCTTCCCACATATGGCATGATTACAACAACGACACCTGATCATGATGACGAGACAACTCATGAGGGGTTGGGGATAGGTCGGTGGGATGTCACTGACTGCAGGTCAGGTGAAATACTTTAACGCCTAGACGAGCAGAGGGGGAACCCGAAATTTTAAATATACCCAAAATTTTGGGTGGTGTTGTAGCGGCTACAACAAATGGCGAACCACTGGTAGAATCCAGCATCTCTGTCAATATCACCACAATAGTCTGAGTCCGGATAATGATGCAAGGGAATATTGAACAAGTTCCGTGGGTAGCGTTTGTATTACTTTGGCCCTTTACGGGTATGCCTAATCCTTGTGCCTCAACTAAGTCTCATTAATCAGAAACTCATCAAAGAGAAAGCTCACAGACGCCAGTAGCTAGCAGATGATGTGAAGGGCAAGGCACTGGGTTTATTATTCTCAGGATTTTTAAAGTAAGCTTCTGGTGTTGCTCCGCTACCAACAGGCCTGGACAGTACCTCGGCAGAGTCACTTCAAGAAATCACAAACGTTGCTTCGCTGCCAGCGAGCCTGGTCAGTACCCCGGCGGAGTCGTTGCATTACCTCTCTGCGCAGGAAGCCTTTCTCGATCGTTTACCCTTATTTGTTTCATGTGCTTACAACACTTATTTTCATGTGCTCGTGGCACTTATTTTCATGGGCGGATGAGGGATCCCGACTTATTTTACGAGCAAGAGAGGTTGTTTCTCGTGTTACAGAAACTGAAAGATATCCTGATTTGGGTTTGCCCTTGTGCCGAAACTTCACATCCCATCTACCACACTAGGTGAAGCGTGCAAAACAGATCATTAAGATGTCCAAGACTATGTTGCGCACAAGGCTTAGGCTATGGGCATGGGTCATTCGAACTCATTAGGTCCCCATAAGCAACCAGCTCGTATCTCCCTAGCTAAATGAGTTTAGACTTATAGACATCTTGTTGAGAATGTGACTTCAACGACTCGTCCTAAGAGAAAGTTGCCTCTTGAGATAGCCACCACCACCTCACGCCAAAATAATGGAGTCACTGCTTCAGCAATAGGGGAAAAACAAGACTGCAAGGTGATAGGGTTGTGATGAGGGCTCTTGCAGTGGCAGGCGACATGACAGAAATGATATGAGGAAGAGAGAGTACGATGCAATGTAAAAGGCGAGGCTCAGGATGCAATGCAATGCCATGTGCGAGAACGATCAACCAGTTGTAGGTGGCAAAGAGGCGCAATACAAGCAATGATTATTTATGCAACAACAAGCAACTGAAAGAAAATACTTGTAACATGATGTTGTCTAAGATATTAATCGTAAACAAAAACAACAAACACACTTTTAAACTATGAAGTAAAAATTTTGCAAGTAAACCTAATTAACTTGAAACTAAAAATTTTATTGCAGGTCCTAGCTAGCCTACACCTAAACCCTAGTTTAACCAATGATGCGGTTGGGTTATGTAAAATCCGTTTTCCAGTGCAACCACCGCATTAATTTGCATCCTGCAACGACAAAAATGATCAAGATTAGAGCCAGTATCCAACAAAGTGCAGTAGCAACAAAATTTACCTGAGGAGCAGGTGCAACGGCAAGATGATCATAGATACCTACCAAAGAAAATTCCAGAATAGATTGTGCAGGCTGAATCCCACTCTCATCTTGATATACCTCAATTTGTTCTTGAAACTCAACATTATTTATAAATGACACAAAATCATTCGTGCACGACCCTGGATCTAAGGGGTGATGGGAGAGCCAATTCCTATTTGCAAGCACATTCACCGAATGGGGTTGGTTGAGTTGATCGACAATCTCATCATGGTGTTGGGGACCATCAGTTTTATGGAATGGAAACAATACGCAAATTCCAGGCGAATTATAGATGCATGCACATCCAAGCGTAGAAATTCTAGTTTCGAAAATCCTAGTCCGGGGTCGCTCCTGGGTTTGGTTAAGGGTATGGGGATCTGAATCCATGTTTAAAGGAGCCTGAAATTCTTCACTGCTTTGAACAAACTCTGGACCTTCAAGCAAGGGGCTTTCCGACTTTGACTGCTTGGCGAGATTAACAGGCGAATGGGCGTGATCATCCATTGTAGTGATTTGAAAGATGTCAGTGGGCTTTGTATCAGTTTGGTCGAATGTTTGCGCACTGACAGATTGATAATCCAAAATGTCGGATTCTCCATATTTTCCAGGATGGGGTGAATTAGACACGTTAATGCTGGAAGGAGCATGGTACTGGGGAATTGTCATTTCAGAAACGTTCGGCGAAAGTTGACGCGTTTCGATTTTCTGGTGGGTACTTGAATCTTCCGAACGCGAATCATCAAATTCAGGTGTCTTTGTATGGTCAGCAAAGAGATTTGAGTGACGGTCGTTAGCGGTATGATTGAATATGTTTTCAGATAAGGAGTGATCGCTGCAACCATCGGTTTGGTCAAGCTCGGTACCTAGCAAGTTAGGCTCCTTGGGGTTTATCGACTGGGACGGATCGATAACGGGGACATCTTGAAGTTGCCCAGATAGGAAATCACTCCCATGGTTGTCTAAAGGTTCTGAGTGAGACAAATCAGATTTAAAAGATTCATCGATTTTAGACTGTGATTGTGAAACACCACCTGCTTGCTTATGATTTTCGCTAATACCAGTGTAAGAAAACTCTGAATGTGTAGACAAATTTACTGGTATGGCGGGATCAAGAAACAAACTAGGGAACAATGAACGAAAAGATTGAGTCACAGGGGAGTTAACCCTACAAGGCTTTTCAACACGTGCATTCAAAGGACACACAGATCTGGCAGAACTTGTAAGGGAATCAACTTTATGCGGGGTAGGAGTCGATTCATAGTCCGTATCCGAATCTGAACCAGATTCATAATCTGAATGTGAACCAGATTCATAATCTGAATGTGAACTAGATTCATAATCCGAATGTGAACTAGATTTAGGACTAAGTCTAGGGAGACATCGAGTAGGCTCGGGGTAGGTTTCATGAGCCAAAGGAGATAATGAGCCACTGGGGTGTTCAGATTCAACATGGCACGTGAAAGACTCAAAGTCAGACCAACCGTTGACTTGCGGATTGCCATAGGGAACACTAGGCTCAGGTCGGGTTGCTAACTGAAATGGTTCAAGGGAAACGAGAATCGCATACGCGAAATGTTCTCTTAACAACCTCCAATCGACATCCTTTTCAGGGAACTCAAAACAATAATGAACGAATATGATAGAGAGCTCATCTAAAGATTCCTGAGGTTCCATTCTGATGTCATTTATCTTTAGTAAAACGTTATGAAAATCATACCTGTGAAAAGCTTGTTTTAATTCACTGGCGCGTTGTTCAAATGAATGGATGGAATATTCCGGCAAAGTGCAGCACCATTGCTTAGCGCGACCTTCGAGGGTGAGGAAGAAAAGCAAACAAAACAAACCCTCATTGTCAATTTCATAGCACTCACCAAAGTCACAAAAATATGAACAGTGTTGGGTTATGGACACACCATTTTCACCATCAAATTTTAACTGGGACAAGTGATACATAAGTTCATCAGATATGTAGTATCCAGGCTCATAAAACTCTGACAAACATCTCGGAAGAATGATTTGGGAATGAGCCATTACAGATATGAGATTAACTGTAGGCTCTAAGGGCTCAGCTTGTCATCTGGCCCCCCCCTTTTCGTTAAACATCTGGTCGGAGGTTCGGGCCCTCCATCTAGCGCCAAATCTGTTGACGGGAAAATTCGTCCGGCCAACAGTAGGGGATCTCCCCGGTAGAAAGTCCCAATTAGACCTTGAACCGTTTGGAGTAGAGATCCCGTCCGGGGTGTGGGTCCGGCTACCGCTTAAGATGCCTTACCTTCCGGTCTCAAAAGAACCTGATTGAATCTGCGGGCACACACTTATTCATAGGATACAAAATACATGATTGATGCATTGAACATATCTACCACACTATGCGTAGCAAGAGAATGAATAAAACATATACGCCTGAAGATATGCAGTTAACGGCACGTCTTTAGGGTTATGCTTGCAAGGTATCTGACCACAAAAGAAATAGTTCTTAATGGCAAGATTCCTCGTTACTTCCTGAAAGATAAAACGAAATGCTAATAGACAAAGGTATTAACATCCATTAAGAAAGCGATAAAACTGAACATCATTAACACAAGCATAGATAAACATGATGCATAAATGATGTTATGAAAAATGCAGTTTCATTAATCATAGGATGTTCTGAAACTGTTCGAGAAATACACACAGTGTTGTCACAGAAAAACACATCATCCGACAAAGGGGTTTTAACAAGTATTCGTATTCATATGCCTAAGAGTATGATATTTCAATACAATACAATGTAGCTCTTGAGTTTCCAAAAAGAAAAAGCCATTTTTATGTTCCCGAAGGAATTATTTATAGGGCAAAGCTTGCCCTCTGGGGTCCCTGACTTTTCAGCTTCCCGACGGTTGAGCTTCCTTGCGACCCAGTATTTTCTGTGACCTGCGACCTAGTCGCTGGGTCGCTGGGTCGCGACGTCAGGCATTCACCACGTGGTACGACTTTGCGACCTGGCGACCTCTGCGACCTCCGACCCGGGGAAATGTGTGACCTGCGACCTCAGTGAATATGCGACTTGCGACCTCGGCAAATGCGACCTCGCGACCCAGGTGAATGTGCGACCTGCGACCTCCCTGGATCTGCGACCTGCGACCTATTGGGATTTACGACCTCGCGACCTCCAGCAGATCTGCGACCTCGCGACCTGGGCAAATGTGCGACCTGCGACCTAGTCGCTGGCTCGCTAGGTCGCACCATCGAGATTTTGACAGGGAGTGTGACTTAGCGACCTGGAGACCCCTGCGACTTGTTTTGAGAAGGTCCCCTTGTTTGCTGAGGAAAACTCTGGCTCTTTGTGCAGACCGAAAGGTTCTTCCTCTGTACTTTGATGGATGATGAGGCACTGAAAGAAGCAAATTCAAACTGAATCACCAAATTGACAGTGATGAACTCTTCGATGCTTATCAAGACGCATTCGAAACCGTGAACCATTCCACTCAACTGCGGAAAATAGAAGAAAACCCCTTTTTCTATGCCATTGTATTGCCAACATCAACATGTGCGCTTTCGCACTGGCGCAAGAATGCCTTGAATGAGATCGTCATTCTCTAAAGAAATCTTCTGAGTCTGCTTGGTTCGCCTGGGCTATACTTCAGGCTAGATTCAACGAAGTGGCGAAATATGTTCCTTTGCGTGCACCCATCGACATTGAGATGGTATGATGCAGGATCTGGACATTTCCAATGGAGCGCTTTAAATCATCTGGTGCGCACTAGTGAATAAAGCTTTTGCATCAGTGACATAGAAGTTATTTTCTGATCAACGCACATCACACCATCCTCCTTTTAACAGTACTGATCACTTGCTCCTACTCCTCCCCTTTTCCACAACTTTGACCTCGTCGTTGAGCAAAATTTTATTACCCTTGATGTCGTGACACGACTGAAGAGTTTGTCACCTGTGGGGTTGACCTGCGTGGAACATTACGACATCATAATTATTCTTCAATAGTGATGGCCATAGATAAAACATATGAGACTAAAAAACTTAAAATACATATTCAATCAACATGTTTAATGACCCATGGTGAGAGGGCCTTTAATCGTCAATACACGAAAGGTTCCTATTCAAATGTATGCATGGCAGTCTCATTTCATATGGCGCCACTGTGGTAAGAATGTTCGAGCGTACGCTGGATGATCCTTCCCACATATGGCATGATTACAACAATGACACCTGATCATGATTACGAGACAACTCATGAGGGGTTGGGGATAGGTCGGCGGGATGTCACTGACTGCAGGTCAGGTGAAAGACTTTAACGCCTAAACGAGCAGAGGGGGAACCCGAAATTTTAAATATACCCAAAATTTTGGGTGGTGTTGTAGCGGCTACAACAGGTCCTTATGGATTCAAGAGGATCATTGATGAGAGATATTTTCTAAAATATCTCCAAGGAGTTGCATCTCAACTTCCCATGAAGGGAAAAGAGAAAGATCTGCTTTGGGAGATTGGTAGTATTAAATGGGAAGATACCAAGGGGAAGCATGATTGGAGGCATCCACATTTGGATGAATGGGGGTGGATGGAGAGCAAGAGGTTGGTGTGCCACTTGCAGATCTATGACACAGGGCAGCAAAAGGCAAAGCTGCGTTGGCTACTCCTGAGAGAGTTTGGCCAGCATATGACATACCCATTTTCACAAGGTATTTTATGGAGGGAGGCATGGCATGGCACCCATATGATAAAACAACATAAGACTTATTTGTATGGGGCATCATACAAGACAACCATCATGATCTTACTCTATGGCTTGTATGAGGGAGAGATGAGGGAGCAGCAAGGGTTGTTGTTGCTGTGGTTACACTTGGGAGAGTATGGGCAAAATTTTTCCCATACTTATCATGACATTTCTAGAGAGGAGGGAGGCACATTCAGAATGCAAGGAGGCTGTTGAGCCTCAAAGATGTCCTTTCATTTCACCAAATTTCACTTCATTCCATTTTTCCTTTATCAGTTATAGGCTTAAAATATCAATAGGATTGATTAAAGTCACTTTAAGAATGCATGCAATGACTGATTTACTATACTTTTGTGGTTTTGTTGTTGTAGTGATTTTTGACTAGACTTAGCTACAGAATGTAGCCATTCTGTAGCTAGTCGCATATTCCGCAGCTATCTTTATGTTCACATAGGTTACAGGTGTCACTTAAAGGAAAAATGCATATGGTTGAGTTCCAGAACTCACCTACATCATTCCTTGCCCTCTACGAAGTCTGAGAAAAAATGTGCAAGTGGTTATGCACGTGGAGGAAACCAAAACTAAGAAGTAGACTTCTACCAGGACAAGGACTCTGCAGATGGCTTCAGCAAAGTACGAGGCCTCAATAGGAGTTATAATTCAATTTTGATTGAAAAGGACACCTATCCCTATTTATTCTGAATGACAGTTATGTATTTTTCTTATAAAAATAACTTGGTGAACCGAGAGACAGTGAGCTAGTTGATATTTTGTTGTTAAGTTACCCAAGACTGTGATACTCTATTTCTGAAGCGTTTTCCTTTAATGAAAGAAGTACAAATTTAATGCATGATCTGAAGTAATCTTGAGGAGATTCGTGTGCCAATCCGATGGTAGAGGGCCCCTACTGTCCGAAAGGCTTTGTGCATATTTTCTAGATAAGCGACTTTAGCTCTGTTTTGTTCCTAATTTACGCAGTTTTCTGAACTTCATGTTTTATGTTCACTTACTCTCATTCTTATGAACTGTTCCAATATATCACTAACACATGAATGAGATAGATCTATAATACTTCGGAGGTTAATTGCATTCTAGTTCAGTTATGTTCATTGTATTTCAAATTTTATTAATTAGTCCTGTTAAATTAGACTTAAAAGGCCTTCATTATTTACAAACTACTCTTGTTCTTAGTCTCTTCTAACACATTATTATCAATTTGACAAGAATTAGTGATATCATTTTGAGGTCTTGACTATTCTGCAATTTCTCATAATTTTACAAACAACCTTTTTTTTCCAAAGCTATTCCAAGAGATCTCTAACCCTTGAATGAGGCTTAATAGTATCATTTTGAGTGCCAGAATGGGTTAATTTTAGTGTCATAAGTCCTTTTAGCATAGGGTTCCTTACTGTGTTGCAGATAATCTTTTCTCAAATTTTTCCAACAGATTTCTAACTATGGATGAGATTTTCTCTGTAATATTGTAAGTTGTTGTTTACTATAGAGAACTTCATTACATCAAACTTATCCTTTTCTCAAGTTGTTCCAACATACTTCTAATGAAATGAATTGGACTGAGTTAATGTTATGCGTTATTTTCCTTGTCAAGCTTTGCAATTTGTGAATTAGCATTTTTCTATTCTTAGGTGTCATACACAGTTTAGAGTAGATTTTGTTCTGTTTTAGTGTGATCAGTAACTTCTCTTTGCCAACAATTTAGTTCTTTTCCTCTTAACACAAAAATACAAAACCAAAAACACTAAAAAAAACACTAAATACAACGAAGTAGGAAAAAGATACCTAGGCACATATAGTGCACTTCACTTCAACAGTTTACTAGCCCTAGTTGACAATTTATGACATCAATTTAGGAATACTAAGTTGAGTAGACAGAGGATACCCTTCAACATTGGAGGATCATGAGAGGCTTCCATATAGAAAGAAGATATTCTCACATAGCAGCATGATGGTGGATGGCTTTGGCATATGGAATGTCAAAGGGAGGAGTCATGTAGTGACAAGAGCCTTATCACTAAGGCCTACAGCGCTGTCACTTGGGAGTATTTTCTTATTGATGGAGTGTTCCAAGAAGAGTATGTATCCCTTATTTTTGCAGATTTTTATGAGGATATTCTCATGGGAGGACTCATTCATGGACCTCACTTTCAGCCTACTCACTATGTATGGTAAGAAATTCATTTCTATACATGTTGATTAATCCATTGAATATTTGTATCTTCTCACCATATATGAATAGTGCATTGCTCCACAAGAGAGCAAGAGTATTTTTGGGTCTCATGGTCACTTTAGGGCCAATATTTGTAATGTTAGTAGCCCATCTATACATGAATTTGGGCAAGTGTATTGTTATTTTGATCATGTACAGCTGATATCCATTGCTGCTTACTACCCCATGGTGGAGGAGAAAACATGCACAACTTGTAACTTATTGAAGAACCACTTTCCACATGATATTCTCAAACAGCAGTTGGGAAGACTGCATAGTATCCACTTGGGAAACCATTTGTACCATCCAAAATTACACACAACCTTCGGCACTTTTCTGATTTGGATGCCATATGGTGATGATGTGCCATTCATCTTGTATGGAATGGTTTGGGTTAGCATGGCTCATGACATTAGAGAGAGGATCCTTGGAGATTCAATATTCTTCTTGCCACTTGAGGGAAACCATGTTGCAGCCCAAAATCACCATGCCCTCTACACTTATCATAAGTGGAGAGGTGGACAGCGTGGGATAGGCCATCTTGCCTATCATGTTCATCTATTCAGCCCACCTACACTTCATGAGCCAAAGGTGGAGGGGATTTTTCATGATTTTCCATGTTGGAGGATGACTCATTTTATATGGATGATAGCTTGGGGGTGGAGGTTTCACTTGGGAATGAAAGTTCCCCATGAATTTCAAAATCCATGCCTTGAGAGGACCTCTAAACAACACATAGTTGTCTCCTTGAGTATTTTACTTTTGCATGATGGTAGCCATTTGGGATGTACAACAAATGTTAACTTGTATGCTTGGGAGAGGCACTATGGAGTTTCATTGTTGAGACAACATCTTATTCTTTGATAAAGCTCATCATATGAGGATGCTACAGGAAGAGGGGAGGAGACTTTCTAGTTCTATCCTTGTAGTTGCTTGAGGACAAGCAACATTTGGGAGGGGAGGACTGTAATATTCCTAAAATTATCAAGCAGCTAATAGGAATATTAATTTTTGATTCTTGCACTTAGGAGGAGAATAAATGGGGAAAGAGACCCATACTTGTCTTGTATTAGCATAAAAGCCCTCTTAGTATGAAAAGGGAAAATACTAGTGGTTGGATTTTGCACTTTCTATGAATGAATAGGAAAAGAATCATGTTGATTCAATCAAGTTGACTAAGTCAACATCATAGTATGGAGGAGTAGCCTTGATGGAGCTACAATGCAGTTTTGGAGGGAAAGTGATCATGTGGTGTTGGAAAACCTAATGGGTGGGAACCAAGGTGAGGAGGTTCACAAACCTTATAAGGAGGAAGATAGCAAACATTTGAGGTTAGCTTATGGATTATTGATTTTGGTCTGCTTAGCCTATTGAGCATTCTTCAAGTGAGAGTGCAAGCTTATGTGATACATAACATTATAATTATAAATCTTCCGGGAAATCACATACAAAATTTTTAGAACCGACGTGTTTCGAACTATCAACTTTAGTTCATCATTCTTCAACTGTTGAGATGAGTATGCAGTGTTGTTTAGCACAAGGCATTCTTGCTTAGGAATTCCTTCTCCTTCCTTGACAGGTATCTTAGAGGAGCATTGTTCTACATTTTTCCACATCTAGGCTTGAGGCCAAGAATCTTCCTTCAACTACAGTGTTATTCCTATAGCAGGGAATGTTGTGTTGCAGGGTGTTGCAGTGGGAGACTTACAACACCATCTTCTGAGCTTATCTTTCAGAGGAGGGAGCTTACCTTTCTTTGCAAGATCTGTATAGGAGATTTCTAAGCATATTGTACATCTTGGCATGTGGATAAATATTTCTACATCAGCTACTGTGCAATCATTTTCAGAAACTGTGTTATTATTCCCAGATTTGCAGTAGCAGGGTAAAGACCCTTGATCATGAGCTAGTTCCTTGGAGGGAGGACCAACCCTTCTCCCGGGAGGCTTTGTATAGAATTATTCTTCTATTCCTTGTATATTTCAACTATTTTTATACAGAGCTATAGTATAACTATGTTTTCCAGATCTAGATCTGCAAATCTGCTCTTTTATACATTGTGCTTTCTTGAAACCCTTGCCGAGTTATTCATATTGTGTATAAAGAGGAAGGAATCCCCATTTTCTCAGCCATTGGATGCTTGTAGACTCCAGATATATTATTTCTCATTATTTTCTACATAAACCCTTAATAAAATAATTTTGTACATGCTTTAGTCCTTTCTGCATGAGTTAAGCTATGGGGTTTGGGCTTATTTGAGTCATATTGGCTTTGGGAGATCTGTTTATGTTGGCTAGAGGGATTTTTTTCTGCTCCAATTATGGATGTGAGTTTCATATGGTATATTCTAAGGGATCCAAGTCCCATTTCTCACATATATAGCATTATTCTCTGAAGACAGTCATTTTATGCCCTATATTGCTGCATTTCCCCACTTTGGAAGGAGTGTATAGGCCATATTATTGTTGTTGAACATTCATTTGTTGGTTAGATGTTCCTTTACATCTTATTAGATAATTTACACCACTATGTGCTTGGTTTTCTAAATCTCCAACTTAACAATATCTTAAGATATTCTTATTGTTGTAGATTTTCACTATTTTGGGATATTACACAATGAATAAAATTATGGTTACTACCTGAATCAATCAACAATATTAAGTTTTTCTTCTTGATATGTCCTTCTATCTTGAGAGTTTGCGGAGTGGTAATTCCTGCCAATGTATTACATGATATGGTCAGACACATTTCTTTCTCTTCTAGGGTTGGTTCCTGGTGTATATCCTCTTCTTTTGAAGATTCTTGTTCATTTTATTCTTCCTATTCACAATCTATGTAAAATAATTTATTCTCAGCACACTTATGACCTTTAGTGTATTTTCTATCACAACTGTAGCAAAGCCCTTTTGCTCTTTTTTCTTCCAATTGTTGTGGTGTCAACCTTGTAGGTTGTTGAAGTCTAGGAGTAGCAACACTTCCATCTTTATATATGTGAATGGTAGGCTTCCTTGTTGCCATAATTTTACATTCAAATTTTCTTTCCAACCTGAATTCCTTTTCCAATGAATCAGGTTCCCAAACTCAAACTTCATGTTGGATGTTATCCTTTAAATTCCCTATGAAGACATCAATCCTATGTTCCTCTAGAATATCAGTTACCCTTATATTCAATTTTTGGAAGTCCTCAATGTGCTCTGCCACTAAACCATTTTGTTTGAGATTTATCAATTGGCTAAATAAGGTATTACTTTTTGTATCCTCATAATGTGCTATCATTTCCTCTGTAAAAATTGACCAAGTGACAATTTTTTTACGGGAGCAAAGCCATCGATACCATACAAAGGTATTTTCTTCTAAATGTAAAGTTGCAATGTGTACCTTTTGTGTGTTTTACACATCATTGAGATCAAAATGTTTCTCCATATGTAGTATCCATGTTACAGGATCCTTGCCATCAAACTTCCTCATATCCATCTCTAGAATATGGTGGTTCTTCCATCCAACATTAGAGTTTATGAAATCACGATTAACATTTATTTTTTTCTCATCACGAGTTTCCTCTACTATATTTTTTCCATTAGGAAACATTTCTTGTATCAACTTTTCCAAAACTTCGATGTCTACTTTTAGATCATTCTTCATGTTTTCCATTTTTTCATCGATATTAGCTTCCATGTCATCTATCTTAGCTTCCATGCCATCCATCTTAGCTTCCATGCCTTTCTTCAAACCATCCATCTTATTTTCCATGCCTTTCTTCAAAACTTCCATTTCATTTTTTGTTGCTCTTTGCGATAGCTGCACTTGATGTTGTAATTTTGACATCTCATGTTGCATTTCTTCGTCTTCATGAGTCATAGTAGAGCCTTCTGAAGGCTTAATGGGTGTTGAATTCTTTTTAGGGGGCATTTTAGAACCCAATACTGATATATATTCTTCAATATGCCCTCGAAATAAATTAAAACTAATTTTTTTCAAATGTGACTTATGTAATTCGAAAAACAATACACACATTTTTCTTGCTTTTGAGGAGCTCGATATTGAAACTAAATTATCTCTGTTATTTCGAATCTTCGATATCTGAATTCTGCCCTGAGGTAGCCCTCTGAATCCTCTTTCGAATGCCACAGGTCTGACCATATTTGGACTCTTCATGTCAAAGTTATGTCCAATCTCCCACAATGACCTAATTATGGAATGGTTCAGTAGAGAAAACTTGTACGACTTGCCACATGTCACTGTTTCCTCCTTCGGCTCTGAAATTTATAGATATGAAACTATAGTCTGTGTTCTTGTGGCCACTTTTTATAGAATCTCAATCAGACACTTAGAGAGAGTGTTATGATGTTTTTCCCACGGTCACCCCTTTGAGATGAAATTATGGAGCCTGAAACAATCCTAACTTCCATAGATCATATATCGAAAAATATTAAGAAACCAAGATCTGAAATTTTTACAGGAGGTTCTTCAAGATTTCGGCTTCGCTCTGTGAAAATTTCAGCTTTTGAAACCTCGTAGAAAAATAGTTATAGTTAAAATTCTGCAATGAATTGTTTAGTTTAAATTCAGGAGCTTGAAAAAAGCACTAACTTCCACAGATCATATCTCTGAAAATATTGCGAACCAAGATTTGAAATTTTTTCAAGATGTTCCTCAAAATGTAGGCTTTGTACTCTAAACATTTCAGCTTCTGAACCTTCGTATAAAAAAATCTATAGAGAAAATTCCATGATGACCTGTTTGGAGCAGCAAAACCCTAGAATCCAAAGCTCTGATACCAAATGTTATGAAACTAGCTCCAAAAATAGAAGAAAAGAGAGATAAACACCTTATAAATTAGCCACTTTGAGGGGGAAAACTCCAATACATTACATAAATGAAAAATTCTTGGATGCTACAAATGACCAAAACCTCCTTCTATATATAGGAGTCCATGGGCCCACAATATAATCCTAGCCGAGCTAACAATAACAATGTAAGGGCACAATAATAACAATATTGGGGTTATAGGGGTACAACAGTAACAATAAGGGGGATACACTAATAACAATAAGGGACTAAACTAGTAATATAGGGACCTAACACCAAACAGGATCTACTGTAAATGAAAGATGAAGCTTGGCCTTAAGCCTGATAGTGGACAATGTAGTACAAGACTCCTCCAAGGGCTTCTGAATGGAAGAGGTGGGATTACCGATCAGGAACACCCAATGCTAAACAGCACTCAATCTCAACTAAGAAATAAGAGAAAGATATACCTCTAAACAGACCATATATTTAGAAATATCATATACATCAACATAATGAATAATGGCTGCCATCCTCTTCCTTAAATAAGATATGAGCTTTCAAACCCTAAGCCCCATCCAATAATAGCACTACTTCCATGCAAATCATCTCCATATAAAACTGCGTTGTCTCTCATTGATGACCACTCCTCCATGACAACGTTGTTGATTTGGTCAAAGTTGACCAATTCAAGGTGTTTCAACCCCTTTTCACACTTTAAGGTGCTAAATTAAGTTGCCAAGATCTATCTCTTTCACATTGGCATTGATTTATTCATTATAAAGGGGAATTTTGGACCTCCACTTTCCTCTTATTCATAAAACAAAGAAGAAAAATAAAATTTAATATTCCAACTAGCTCATGGCTAATTGGGAATATTACAGTCCTCCCTTCCCAAATGTTGCTTGTCCTCAAGCAACTGACAAGGTGAGTGCTACAAATCTTCTCCTCCACCATTGGTGACACCATCATGTGATAAGATTCCCTCATAAGCTAAGTTTCTACCAATCCATCCCTCCATGAATTTCTCCTCCAGAGTTCTTATGAGATGCAAATAATTCATCCCACAAGGAAACAATATTTCCAACGAAACAAACATGGTTTGACCAATGTTCTCCCTAAAACATGTAGCATAGTGAATATGGAGAATTTCTCTCCCATAGGGCACATACATTCCTCCCATCCTCCCTCCAAACATTCCCATAAAAAGTGTAAGTACATCATCAATGTATGGGATCAAAACTAAGTACATGCAAACATAAATTTGTACAAATGGAGGTGGGTCATAGTCCCACATGTGGAACGAGCACAATAAATCTCCTGACTGCATCAGATAATGATATGGTAAGTGATTTCCCCGCCACTTACTTTCTGCCCTAGTCTTCTCACAATGGCTGAAAGTGAGATATGTTTGGTGCTTTTGGAGTGCACCCACAATGGTACAAAATCTCCCTATGTCCTCCAAGGGAGTGGCCATGTTTAGAAATGTTTATGGCCCAAAGTTGGCCATGAATTTTATATTGAATAATGCTCCTCCTTGGAGCTATGGCTTGCATATACATGGTAAAGGAATGCAAGTAATCATCAAATGAAAAATTATGTACATAATCATGTTCCTTACCAAAAAAATTTCTCATAAAAATGGAGTGGTGCATAGATACATCCCCTCTCATTCCAAAAGAGGAAAGAGGTGGTTGAAATAACTCCTTCATTGAGTCATGTTTCTCTTCCAACTCCACATGGTTCATGCATCTTTGAAAATGATGATATAATTCCTCTTCAAAGCCTTCCCAAGTGTAGCTTTCAATGATAGTGTTGTAGGACCTCATGGAATAAGTATGGCTGAAAAAAAACTCTTCATAAGCCCTTTCTAGAAACTTCTCCTTGAGCTTGGAGGCTCTAGATAAGAATATCCCACCATGATAGTAGATGAATTCTTCTTGGACTGAATATCCCTCTTCATGTAGATGGTCATCAAATATCATGCATGTGAAAAGATCCTTGGAACAATCCACCAACAGTTGGGATTTCCAGTATGGATCAATCTTTCATAGTGACAGCGCTGATGTTCTATCACAAACAACATCTTTCATATGGTTGCTCTTCTCCTTGACATCTCCCATGCCATAATATATGTTGGAAGGTTGTTATTCCTTCCATGTTTATCCTCCCACGACGCAGAATCTGAAATGAGAGTGGGTAATGATGATGTTGGGGAAATGTCTCCCTCCTCCTTGAGTCTATCTAAGACTCTCAGCGTTGTATCATGGCCTTCTAATGCTCCCATTCCTTCCAGATCTATGAATGGTGCATCATGATGTGACACATCTCTCGCCAAATCTGGATCAGGTGGTTTCCCAGGTGGTTTACCACAAGATATTCATGTCTCATAGACCATTCTCATGTGAATAATAGATGGGATCATTATATCCCTTCTTCCACTGCGAAAATTCAACTCTGTTTCTTGGGTGGAAGTTTTATGATAGTTGGGTACCACTCTTAATCATGCAAGAGTGCCTCTAATTGGAGAAATTTCTCCATCCTCACCTCCAGGTGGTGGTGGATCACCTCCTGCTATTCCAACATTGTGACCCCTCTCTTGTTCTTCTTCTTCCTCCTCCTCCTCATCATATGAGAAGACCTCTATGTAGTGTGCATTTACTGCTGCACATCTATGTCTGGGTGCCCAAGATTCTTGGCATGTGAAGCAAAGCTTCCTCCTCCTCAAATCTCTTCGTACATCATCATCAAGAGGTTTTTTATTATGTCTCTCCTTTGAAAGAGAAGCCTTCCCATCTTTTCCCTTTGATGGAAAAGAGGGCTTATGCTAAAATGTTTCCTTTGTTTTTGGCAAGGCATCTTGAAGATATCTAGTCCTTTCAATGGCATATTGAAGGGTAGTGGGCTTGGTGGACTTAACCATCCATGAAGAGGTTCATCTAACCGATCAATTAACATATAGACCCTTCTTGTTGCAGATAAATCAGGAACCATAACAGAAAGTATCAAAAATTTAGAAATATAAATTTCTGGATTACCTGATTATTTAAGATTTGTAAGCCCCATGAATGGTGCTTCAGGATCTCTTCTATCAAACCTATCCACCAACCTCCTAGTGAACTCTAAATATGCAGTCACATTGGCAAGACCCAATGTAGACAAGCCATGGAACCACCAATCATGTGCTTCACCCTCAAGGTGCATCACTGCTATCTTAATGGCCTCCATTTATGGAACTTTGTTCAACTGGAAGTAGATGTCAAGCTTCTCTACCCATGATTTGGAAGTGCATTTAGATTTCCCATTAAAGTTGGGTAAGAATAATATTCTCATAGTGCAGTGTAGATCATGATTCTGAATGAATCCACCACTTCTATTGTGATGCCTGGGTCTCCTATTGTCCTTGATTTGACAAAATTCTTGAAAACTCAAGTTTTCCTTGAATCTCTGAGTTTGCGACTCATACTCCATAAAATAGTCTTCAAGGGATTATTTCTCTTGAAACCCTTCATTTCCCACAGCCAATAATGTAGGCATTGTAGAGCATTGGGAAACTTGTTTTTGTTGCACTGGCTGATCACTCTAGTGGTGAGAAATGCGAGAGCCTTCACCATGATGAATCCTTTAGGGGATTCCTTGTATATATACATCCTCATCTCTTTTATTTCTTTATAAATTTCTTGCATGGCTCTAATAAGGATCTTGGGAAACTCCTTCTCTTCATCTTCTCCTCCAGATAAAGGGGTTTTACCCTTGTCTTATTTTTCATTTGTATAATCAAACTTCCAGTGTCTTCTTCTTTGATACCTATTATCTCTGTCGGTAAGAGGATATCCTTCTTCAGATCACATATTGGTTGTTCAATATGCATAGGTTGTGCCAAGATTATGCTTTGATACCACTGTAATATTCCCTAATGGGAAAAACAGGAATATAGTGCAAAATGTTGGAACAATAGTGTAAATCACCATATAAAAGAAAGAGGCCAATATGGAGACCTTTAATATGTTATAATAGTAGCAAAATATACATAATAAATGGGCCATAAGATGTACAATAAGAAAGAACAGGCCTCCAATGGACAAAATCCCTCAAAATGAGGTGCTGCTACTATATATAAGAGTTGGAAGACTGGTACAATGATTTTTTAAATGAATTGTTACAGAAAATTGTTACACAACATATCTGAGGCTGATATGTGACTCAAAAGATATATCTACTACAAATCTGAGCACTATACAACCTCCTTTGAAGATCCCCTTAAGGGTTTTCAGCAAAACATCGTGTACAAGATGGGGATCTAGGCCCTAGGGTTGAAGATCCACTACAAAATACAAATCTGGAAAGTGTGGCTGATATGATATGATCAATAGAATATCCTCCTCCAATATATCCTCTAAATGAAAGGCAGATCCCTTTCACTAGAAAACCAACTCTCCAAATGGTGTGCCAAACCACCCTACAACTCTTCCTATAGAAATAACGTAGATCTGGAAGTAAAATATGTTGTAGGGATAAATAAATAGTTGGCCTAATGCCAAGATCTGAAAATAAGCACAAGGGCCTTCCTTGTTGTCCTCCCAATGGAAAGAAATCCTTCTCCACTGAAAATGAGCAATGAAATGACCCAAATATGGTCTCCACTACTGCAACCTGCAAAACAACTCAACCCTCAACAGGATCTGTGCTGTAAATGAAAGGTAAAGCTTGGCCTTAAGCTTGATAATGGAAAATGTATTACAAGACTCCTCCAAGAGCTTCTCAATGGAAGAAGTGGGATTCTCGATCAGGAACACCCAGTGCTAAACAACACTCAATCTCAGCTAAACAACGAGATAAAGATATATGTCTAAACAAACCATATATTTAGAAATATAATATACATAAAAATAATGAATAATGGCTGCCATCCTCTTCCTTAAATAAGATATGAGCTTGCAAACCCTAAGCCCCATCCAATAATAGAATTACTTCCACGCAAAGCATCTCCATATAAAACTGCATTGTCTCTCATTGATAACCACTCCTCCATGAAAATGCTATTGATTTAGTCAAAGTTGACCTAGTCAAGGTATTTGAGCCCCTTTTCACACTTTAAGGTGCTAAATAAAGCTATCAAGATCTATCTCTTTCACATTGGCATTGATTTATTCATTATTAAGGAGAATTATGGACCTCCATTGTCCTCTTATTCATAAAACAAAGCATCAAAAAAAAAATTAATATTCCAACTAGCTCATGGCTAATTGGGAATATTAAAAAATAATTATGTAAAACATCACATAAAGATATGAGACAAATATGAGGCTTCTTTATTAATCATAACAACAGAAAACATGTACAAAATAATGGGCCACAAACCTTACAACATGAATCATCAAGCCTCCAATAGTTAAATCCCTCAAGAATGAGGTGTTACTACTATATCAAAATGTTGGAAGACTGCACAGCGCATTCATAGGAAAAATTCTATAGAAAATGAACATACAAAAGATAAAATGGATGATATATGCCTCAAAGATAACGTACAATGAATATCAAGACTCTATACAACATCCACTAAAGAACCCAAGAGGGTTTTCAGAAATACACCAATATACAAGAAATGAATCAAATCCCTAGACCTAAAGATCCACTGCAACAATATAACTGGAAAGATTCGGTTGATATGATGTAAGAAATACAGCCTCCTCCAATAGACTCTGTAGATGAAAGGTTGATTCCTTCACTAGAAAACCTCCTACCCAAATGGTGTACTGAAACCACCCATGCAACTCCTCCCTAAAATAACCATTCTAAGATAGAAATTGCGCTTTAGGGGAAAATTATAGTGTGGCCTAATGAAAAATTCTGCAATAAGCCTCAAGGGCCTTAATCACTAGCCTCCCAATGGAAGGAAACCTTCCTCCACTGACAAACAGATCAGAAATCACCCAAATCAACTCTCCACAACTTATGCCCTGCAACACAACACAACCTCAACATGAACTGCGTTGTACCATAAGAATGAAGCTTTGACCTGATGTCGGAATGTGGAAATATAGTGCATATAATTCTCTTGATTAGGCACTCTAAGTCCCTCGAGGATGAAGGTGGGATTCCCGCTCGGGAACACCTTGTGCTAAACAACATTGCAATCTTAGCTAAACAATTGAAGAGAGCAAACAAGTCTTAATAGACCATATCAAAATAATAATCAACAACATGATCACAATGGCTTCCATCCTCTTCCTTATATTCTTGGTGAGCTTCCTCACCCTTGGCGCAACTCATTAAAGGCACTACTTCCATGTATGGAGTATCCCTCCAAATCTATGTTGTCCCACAATGAATGCCACTCCTCCATGACAATGTTGTTGATTTGGTCAAAGTTGACCTAGTCTACATGCTCCAGCCCCTTTTCACAGATAAGGGTGATTTATCAAGCCACTACAGTGATCTCCTTTCACATTAGCAGTGATTTTATTCCTACTAAGGAGATTTATGGGTCTCCATACCCTCTTATTCATCAAACTAAGAACCAAAAACAAAAATTAATATTCCAACTAGCTCATGGCTAATTGGGAATATTACAGTCCCCCCCTCCCAAATGTTTCTTATCCTCAAGCAAGTGTAAAGGTGAGTGCTAAAACTCTTCTCCTCCTCCATTGGTGACACCGCTATGTGATAAGATATCCTCATATACCAATTTTCTCCCAATCAATCCCTCCATGAAATGCTCCTCCCAAGTATTCATGAGATGCAAATAACTCATCCCACAAGGAAGCAAAAGACCCAATGAAGCAATCATGGTTTTCCCAATGTTCTCCCTGAAACATGTAGCATAAGAAACATGGATAATCTCTCTCCCAAGGGCACATCCAATCCTTCTATCCTCCCTCCAATCATTCCCATAAAAAGAATAAGGACATCATCAATATATGGGATCAAAACCGTGGATACATAAACAACCATATGAAATAATGGAGGTGGATCATAGTCCCACATGTGGAACCAACGCAATATATTTCCTGACTACCTTAGATAATGATATGGTAAGTGTTTTCCCCACCACTTACTTGCTTCCATAGTCTTCTCACATGCTTTGAGAAGGTGAGAAATGTTTGGTGCCTTTGGAGTGAACCCTGAATGGTAAATCATCTCCCTATATCCTCCTAGGGAGTGGCCATGCTCAACACTGTTTATGGCCCCAAGTTGGCCATGAATTTTATAAGGAATAATGTTCCCCCTTGGAACAATTGGAATACAAGTATTCATCAAATAAATCATTACGCATACAAACATGATCCTTACCATATGCTTTGTTCATAAAAATGGAGTATCTCATAGATAGATTCCATCTCATTCCCAAAGAGGAAAGAGGTGGTTGTGATAACTCCATAAAAGAGTTATGTATCTCCTCCATCTCCACATGATCCATGCATCTCCTCAAATGCGGATATATCTCCTCTTCAAAGCCTTCCCAAGTATATCCCTCAATGATAGTATGGTATGATATCATGGAATAAGTGTGGCTGAAGAGAAAATCCTCATGTGATGCTTGTAGTAACTTCTCCTTGAGCTTGGATGCTCAAGATAAGAATATCCTACCATGATAGTAGATGACCTCATCTCTGATTGAATATCCCTCCTCTAGTAGCTGGCCATCAAGTATCATGCAAATAAAAAGATCCTTGGAATAATCCACCAACAGTTGGGATTTCCAACATGGATAGCGATGATGATTTTTCATGTAAAAAATATGTCACATGGTTGTCCTCCTTTTTGACATCTCCCATGCCAAAGGCACATACTAGTATTATGTTATCCTTCCTCTGATGCTCCTCCTATAGCTGCTCATGCTCAAGTAAAGGTTGAATATTTTGGAGGTTAGTATTACATGGGAAGCTATGACCTATCCAAAACTTCCTGAGTTTGGCCAAAGCATGCATGAGTGGCCACCATCCTCTACTAGGTATGGAATATTTCTCCCCAAGTGAGAACATCTTCTGAGCCTCTAAATTCAAGGAGTAGTCTCCTTGCACCAGGGTAGTGTCATCCTCCATCCCTGTAGCACCCTCTCTCAACTCAAGATGTGGTGTGAGAGTGAGTAATGATGATAGTGGGAGAATGTCTCCCTCCTACTTAAGTCTACCCAAGACTCTCTATGCTTTACAATGACCTCCCAATGTTTCCACTCCTCTTGGATCTATGAGTGGTGCAACATGTTGCGAGACATTCCTCACCAAATCCTGATCAGACATCCTCCCAGGTGGTTTTCCACAAAATAGTAATGTCTCATGGGCCAAACTCATATTCATAATAGATGTTACTATTAGGTCCTTGCTTCCACTACACAAATCCTACTCTGTTTTCAGTGTGGAATTTTTCTGATAATTGGGTATTATTCTCAATGATGCAAGAGTCCCTCCAATTGGAAAAATTTCTCCATTATCTCCTCCTGGTGGTGGTGGATCATCTCTTGATATCCCAGTGCTGTGACCTCCTTCTGGTTCTTCTTCTTCTTCCTCCTCATCATCTAAAAATACCTCTATATAGTGCGTCTTTCCTGCTGCACATCCATGTCTGGGTGCCCATGATTCTTGGCATGTGAAGCAAAGCTTCCTTCTCCTCAAATATATTTGGACACCATCACTAAGAGGTAATTTTTTTTAGCTCTCCTTTGAAAGAGGAGCCTTCTCATATTTTCCCTTAGATGGAAAAGTGGGCTTTTGGTGAAATGATGCCTTAGCTTTGGAAAGGCATCTTATAGATATCTAGCCCTCTCAATGGCATCTTGAAGAGTAGTGGGTTTGGTAGTTTTAACCAACCCATGAAGAGGTTATGCTAGCCCATCAAAAAACACATAGACCCTTCTTGTTGTCGATAAATCATGAACCATAACAAAAAGTTTTATAAATTCAGAAATATAAGTTTTTGGATTACCTGATTGTTTGAGCTTTGCTAGCCCCATGAAAGGTGCCTCCGGATATCGTCAATCAAACCTCTCCACCAAATTCCTTGTGAAATCTGAATATGCAGTCACATTGGCATGACCCAATGTAGAAAGACCATGAAACCACCAATCATGTGCTTCACCCTCAAGGCGCAGCGCTGCTATCTTGATGGCCTCCATCTCTGGTACTTGGTTCAGCTGGAAGTAGATGTCTAGCTTCTATACCCATGATTTGGAAGTGAATTTATATGACCCATGAAAGTTGGGTAAGAAAAAATTCCCATAGTCTAGTGTAGATCATGATTCTGTATGAATCCTCCACCTCTGTTGTGATGTCGGGGTCTCCTATTGTCCTTGATTTGAAAAAATTATTGAAAACTAAAATGATCCTTAAATATTTGAGATTAAGACTCATACTCCATGAAATAGTCTTCAAGATTTTCTTGTTCTTGAAACCCTCCATTTCCCACAGCTAAAAATGTAGGCATTGTAGAGCATTGGGAAACTTGTTGCTTCACTGGTTGCTCACTCCAGTGATGAGAAATTCCAGAGCCTTCACCATGTATAAAAAAATTAGGGGATTCCTTGTGTCTATCCATCCTTATCTTCTTTATTTCTCTAGCAATGTCTTGCATATTTTGAATAAGAAGCTTAGGAAACTCTTTGTCATCCTCTTCTCCTGATAAATGGGTTTTACCCTTGTATTCTCTATCATCTATATAATCATACTTCCAGTTTCTTCTGAGATACCTGTTCTCTCTATCTATGAGAGTATCTCCTTCTTCTGATGACATATTGGCTTAATATGCACAGACTGAGCCAATATTATGCTCTGATACCACTGTAATATTCCCAAATGGGAAAAACAAGAATATAGAAAAAAATGCTTGAAATAGCAGTCTAAAAAATCACATGAAGATATGAGACAAATATGGGGCTTCTTCATTAATCATAATAGTAGCAAACATGTACAAAATAATGGGCCACGAACCATACAACATGAATCAACAAGCCTCCAATAGATAAATTCCTCAAGAATGAGGTGTTTCTACTATATCAAAATGTTGGAAGACTGCTACAGTACAATCATAGGAGCACTACTACAGAAAATAAACATATAAAGGATAAAATGGATGATATATGACTCAAAGATAATGTAAAATGAAGATCAAGGCTCTATACAACCTCCAACAAATAACCCAAGAGGGTTTTAAGAAATACACCAATATACAAGAAATGAATCAAATCCCTAGGGCTGAAGATCCACTGCAACAATATAACTTGAAATATGTGGCTGATCTGATGTAGCAATAAATACAACCTCCTCCAATAGAATCTCTAGATGAAAGACTGATCCCTTCACTAGAAAACCTACTCCCCAAATGGTGTACTGAAACCACCCCTGCAACTCCTCCCTAAAATAACGCAGTCTAAGATAGAAATTGTGTTGTAGGGGAAAATTATAGTGTGGCCTAATGCCAAATGCTGAAATAAGGCTCAAGGGCCTTCCTCACTAGCCTCCCAATGGAAGGAAACCTTCCTCCATTGAAAAATAGATCAGAAATCACCCAAATCAACTCTCTACAACTTCTTCCCTGCAACACAACACAAACTAAATAGGAGTTGTGTTGTACCATAAGACTAAAGCTTTGGCTTGATGCTAGAATGTGGAAATGCGGTGCACATACCTCTCCTGAGTAGGAAATATGAGTCCCCTGAGGATGAATGTGGGATTCCTGCTTGAGAACACCCTGTGCTAAACAACACTGCAATCTTAGCTAAATATCTGAAGAGAGAAAACAAGTCTTAATAGACCATATGAAAATAATAATCAACAACATGATCACAATGGCTTCCATCCTATTCCTTATATTCTTGGTGAGCTTCCTCGCCCTTGGCCCCACTCATTAAAGGCACTACTTCCATGCATGGAGTCTCCCTCCAAAACTGCTTTGTCCCACAATGAATGCCACTCCTCCATGACATCATTGTTGATTTTTTCAAAGTTGACCTAATCTACATGCTCCAGCCCCTTTTCACACATAAGGGTGCTTTATCAAGCCACTAAAGTGATCTCCTTTCACATTTTTGGCTCCCTGTGATTTTCTAGAATGGCAAGAAAAAACACTGCAGGGGCCACAATAGAACCACTTTGGAATCCTAGGACCTAGCCTTCGTGGATTCAGAGAGGGATCTCTCTATAAAGGTGTTTTTATTGATATATTTTCGTGATCTTTGTTTTAAGATATTAGGCTAGTTATGAAGTTCTAAGGACTTGTTGTTTTGGTTGGATTAATTGATAGATTGAAAGATCAATGGTGTGACTGATTGAGGGAATGTTTCAACTGAACAAATAGGCTATGAAAAAACATCAATCCATTGGGAAATGGAGTCATAAAAGGATTTAATTTTTCATCAACTCTGTAGAGGTATTCATAGAGAAAGCTAACTATATCAAATAGATTCTTTATATTAGTTTGTGGTATGAAACATTAATCATTTGTGAAGGTAGAAAAGATATAATCAGTTAAGAATATTCTAGCTCTACTTAGACAAGAAAAGCGTTTTAAGGTAACTGTTTGGAGCAATCCAAAGGACAAGGAAAACCATAAATGTCATTTGGAAAATCTTTAATAAGAAACCTTTCAGAAAACAATATAGCAATCAACAAACTACTTTTAGATAAAGAAAACATATAAGATAACAACAAGAGTGGTTTAAGATCAAACAGAAATAATCTAATCTTCATTTGACAACTCTCAAAGACTCTTCAAAACAACATTTCAAGGCAGACCAAAGGGAAGGGCATACCATAGACCTCTCTGGTTTTAGACTCTAGTAAGCATACTTTAAAGAAATATCCTAAAAACAATATCTCAAGTCTTACTCAAAGGAACATGGGCTCACCAAAATTTCCTTGGTTTCACTCTATTGAATCATTTCCAAGATAACAAGCTAGATGTAACTATAAAGAAATTAAGAATCTTCTAATCAGACCTTGTAGAAGAAAATATGAATATAAAGAAATACAGACAGAAATAGGGTGTTGAAACAGAAAATACTAATCTAAAACTTATGTTCCTTTATCAGAGAAAGATGAGCATAATGAAAACATAAGGAGAAACAATAACAATTAGGAAAACTTCACTATTGATATAGCTCAAGGATCCTGTGAACATGCTTGTATTATTGATGATCAAACCAATTACATCACTCCATGTATAATAGCTCTCTTCAACTCAGAACTTTCTTTGGTTCAGTCTAGCATTCCTCAACTAGCTTAACAGCAGAAATCAGTCCAATAACCATCAAGTAACCAACATTTGAAATAAAGCTCATATGCAATATTTATATGAAAAATGAGGAGGTGCTGCTAACCTAGGGTGTGTAAATGTTATTTATGACAGAGTTAATGATTTTTTACCTTTGAGACCATGCAAGGCCCAAGGAAAAAATATCTGAAAGAGCTACTCTGAAATAATAACTTCTGAGTTATTTTTTATTTGAATTTTTTTACTTTTAAGGCTTAGTAATAACTTTGTAATAACTACTGAGCTACTTCAAAAATATCTTTGACTGTGCAATAACTTTCTAATGCCTTTATTGAAAGAAATAATGTTTGTAGGTGGTAAAATATTGTCTGAAGAATTTATTGATGTGGATCTAGGTCATTCGAAGGTTTTCCTGATCTAATCTTCCTCTATTTCATCTTTACAGATTGCATTTAGGCCTTTAACCTTGATTTAGCTTTAATAATCTATCTTAGTGCCTTTATCTATGTTTTTGCTTTATAACTACTTTATTCCTTTATCCTTTATCTGTAAACTTTGACTTTTCACCTTTAATCACTATTTAAAGGGCTAATCTTCTGTTTATCTTTTTTATCAGCAACTTAACCCTTTAACCTTCATGTTCTTCCTTTTCTTCATTTCTATGGTGACTGTATCTGTTCTTTGTGTGCAGGCAGGGTTTCTTTACGGTAGAAAGGTTTATAACCCATCGATGACCATGATACATCAATGGCTTAATTCTTTTATGTAAATACTTGTCCCTTTTGATATGTCTTTTGCCTCTGGATCGTCATCCAGAGGGTATTCATCATTTAAATGCCTCTCTAGGCATCTGCCGCCATTAAACCTGCAAAAACAAACAAAATTAACTTAAAAACTTGCAGGATGGGGATTAAACTTATTTTTATGGATTTTTTTAGGGTTTAGGGGCGATTTGCATAGGAATAGAGGTGCAAGGGAATGATTTCGGAGGCGAAATCAGGAAGAAAATCAAGTGAGCGTGAAGGACTTTGAATTTTGGCACGTGGAGGGGAAAGCGGTTTTGGGAAAACCACTAGGTTTTATCACACAGGGAATCAGTGATTTATAATATTAGGTGGAGGCAGCACGATACCTTTTAGCGCTGGATGCGTGTCCAGGCTAAACCACCCTTTTCGCGTGGGATGGGATCGTTAAACCCCTTCGTCAAAATCCACGTGAAAATCAATCTAGACCGTCAGATCTCGAGGAGCGAGATCGAATGTGCGGGTGGAGCTCGAATATGGGTCCAGGTTTGATAGAGGTGAAAGTGGGGTACATATGGTGGACGATGATTGGGGCGAGGGGTTTGAGTGGAAGGTGGGGCCGAGTGGTGACGTGAGCAATTTCGTCGGGTAGCAGGGCTGGGTTATACGTGGGGTTTTGTTTATACATGGGGGAGGATATATGATAGTCGTTAGATCAGGGGAGTGGGTTTCCGATCAACGGTGGGGATGCTCCGGTCCAGGCGCGGGTAAAATAAGTAGGTGGGCACGACCTTTAATTTCTTTCAAAGGTTTAAGTCAAGTTTTATAAGATTTGCGGGGGGTTATATAATGAACGGGCGAAGGTATTTTTGAATAGGGGGAAGGGCTAATGGGTAAGCGGAAGATCGGGGTGACATGGGAGTGAAGGGGCTGGGGCTTAAGGCCTATATACAAAAAGTGGGGCTTTTGCATAAAAAACTGATTTTTTACAAGTTTTGAGAGGATCCGATAAGGTTAAAAGTTAGGATAAAACGATGTAAAAGGGGTTTTTACATTGTTTTAAGGGTTTTTTGGAGAAAATGATGCATGAGGGGGAATTTTTGAGGGTTTTCAGAGAAAAGGGGGAATAAATGAGGGTGTCAGTGGAGGGATGAATGAGGGAATTTAGGCCCAAAAAATGGAGTTTCTCTTTAGAGCAACAGGGTGAAATTTTGAGAATATACAAAGGATAGGAAAACTTTAGTGAAAAAGCGTCACTTTTTTAGGATGATGAAGGCAGTGAGACTTCTAAAGATAGATGATAGGAAAATTATGCTATCTTTAGGTGTTTGTAGGACATCCACAGTCATCTAGTGAAATTTGTAGAATACAAGATGATAACAGTGGCTCCAGCTGGGGAGGGCAGCTCCTTTAGGAGGTGTCAAGAACCTTAGAAAATAAATCTCTGGAAGAAGTAGACCATTGCCTTGATTTTCACCTTGACAGAGCTCCTTTAACTTGATGATTTAGTGTTTTGAGGAAGTGATTTTCAGCAGCTGAATCATAACATGGTTAATCTCAACTCAACGATCTACCTACCCATCATACTTGTTCTAACATTTTTTCTTCATTGGGTGCATTTGAATTAGCCAACCCTTGACATCATTTCTTTTGAAAACAAGAAACTAACAAATTCTACACTTATATCATCCAAGAGTTCAGATTAAATTGGTGAACTCATTTATTTCTCTACCTAGTCTAAATATCTGTCAAGATTATGTTGTTTGACAGATTTTTATTCTCTAATCTAAAACAAAAAATTGAAAACATAACTAAATCAGGATTGAACAGTCTGATTTGTTATGGGCGGTGATACTTTGTACAAGTATGCATACAAAATTTATTTTGCAGAAATTTTAACACAAAACTTTGAGGGCTGACATTTGGAATTTTATTTTTTATCCCTCTCCTCTTTCTTGGTTCAGATTTTGAGCTTTTGGAACCAAATTCTTTTCCTAATCTAATCTAATCTTACTGATAAGCCAAGTTTATACAGTTTGGAAAATCCTCTTTCACTAACCTATCAGCATAAATTTAAAATCTGTTTAGTCATGATTAAGCTATATGACTAAATAAGGCTTTTCTTCTCAAGTAGTGGCATTTGGACTTGCATACTTTTAGAACTTACTCTTTTTTGGCATGGGGTTGTACCTTTTCTTTTTCTTCCCTCTTTTTCTTCATTTTTTTTATTTTTGTATTCATTTTTCTCTGATATTTTCAAAACAATGTTATATACAATGGATAAAGCTTCAAACTAGACATCTTAATGGTAATAATGTTTGAGCATCCTACCATTGACAAGACCTCCAAAAAGTTCTGTTCCATCCATCTCCTGTAAGAAAAATACATTGTTGCCTCTAGAAGAATGGATAATATAGGGACCTTTCCATAGATTTTCAAACTTACCATGATTTCCCTTTTCTTCTCTTCTTGAGTCCCATTTGAGTACTTTGTCACCAATGCTGAAATCATTTTCTTTTGTCCTTTTTTCAAATAGCTTCTTGATGTTTTCATGTACTTGATGTGTTCTATTATAGATTTCCTCTCTTGTTTGTTGCAACTGTATGGTCTGATTTATCCTTCTCATCATTTCATTTTCTTCAAACTGTACTTCTTGGATCATCTTCATGACTAGAACTCCTAAACTTGTTGGAAAAATTACATCTGCTCCATAAACTAGCTGGTAGGGAGACATTCCAATTGATTTCTTGCATGTTAACCTGCCTGCCCATAATGCATGTACTAGCTTGTTGTGCCATGACTTTTGATTCCCTTCTAGCAACTTCTTAATGATGTTTATCAAACTTTTGTTTGAGGATTCTACCAACCCATTACCTTGAGGGTAATAAGCTGTGGAATGACCCAAGGTGATCTGATATTTGTGGAAAAATTCCACCATCCTCTTGGATCTAAAGGTAACGGCATTGTCATTGATAATATTTCTAGGAAAATTAAATCTAGAAAAAATATGGTTTTCAAGGAATTTGATGATGACTAGATCAGTGGCATTTCTAGAAGGGTTGGCCTATATCCATTTTGTAAAGTAATCAGTTTTTGTGAGGATCCATTTATGTTGGGCAGATGAAGAAGGATGGATTTCCCCAATGAATTCTAGGCCCAACTCTTGAAAATGATCTTCAACAGAGATAGGATGCAGAGGTAAGGGTAAGAGTTTTCTTTTTCCTTCAAAGATTTGACATTTGTGGTAGGAAACTACCAATTTATGGATATCTTGAAAGAGGGTGGGCCAATAGTAACCAACTCTAAGGATTTTGTTGACAGTTATTTTCCAATAGAGGTGGCCTTCACATTCTCCTTCATGAAACTCATGCTTTATCTTCTCTGCATCATTCTCAGGAAAACATTTAAGCAATATACCACTAGCATTTTCCAATATAACCATTTATCTATTAAGCAGTAATTACAGCTTTTAACTTCAATAATCATTCTTCTGTCTTAGATAAACTAGGAGGAACATTAAGATAGAAGAGCACATATAAAATTTCAGCATACCAAAGTGAATTCAGCAATACTTATTCAATAGGAGGGGTTGTGCATTCTTCTTGTTCTTCTAAAACATCAACCATATTCATATCTAAGGCTTTGAGGTTTGATTCATCCATTAGTTTTGCAAGTCCTTGTCCTTTGACTAGTTTAGTGGGTCTGATTTTCAAATTATATTCTAATATAACAACAATCCACTTTCCTCTTTTTCCATCAGGATATTGTGTTAAAATGTCTTTGACAACTGTGTGTAGGACAAATGCAGTGATGTGTGAGTGTAAAACTTAAACTCTGAAATATTTTAAGGCCTTGATTAAGGCAAAAGCCTGCTTTTCCATTATGTTGTATTTCAGAGGTGCATCTCTTATGGCCTTGCTAAAAAATGCAATGGGTTTCTCTTGCCCCTTCATGTTTTTCTGAAGTAGGACAGCAGCAACTGTATGTTCTGATGCAAAGGAGAAGATGAAGAAATCTTTGTCAAAATCAGGGCTAATGAGAACTGGTGTTTGAGTTAGTGCTTATTTAACCAGTTTAAAGGATTTCTTTGCTTCAATAGTCCATTTAACTCTTGTTTCCCTTTTAAGCATGTTTGTTATGTTTCTAAGGAGTTCTGGAAGGTTTGGTATGAACCTTCTTAAGAAATTAATCTTTCTAATGAAAGATTGCAGTTCTTTGATGTTTCTAGGATGATTGATTTGTAATATTCCTTCAATCCTCTTTGGGCCTATTCTTATTCCCTCTTCAGATATGATATGGCCTAGAAATTTTCCCTCTTGGAGGCCAAATAAATTTTTCTTGGGGTTCAAGGATAGACCATACTTTCTACATCTTTCAAAGACTGTTCTTAAGTGAGCAAGGTGTTCTTCATCTGTTTTGGAATAGACAGTGATGTCATCTAAATATATAACAATGAAGAAGCATATCTCTTCTGAAAAATAAATATCCATGGCTCTTTGCAATGTGGCACCAACATTCATTAAACCAAAGGGCATTTTCACATACATGAAAGTGCCCCAAGGTGTAGTAAAATATGTCTTTAGCTGATCATCAGGATGTAATAGCACTTGGTTATATCCTGAAAAGCCATCTAGCAAAGAAATTCTTTTAGAATCCACTACCCTTTGTAAAATATGAACCATTTTGGGCAAGGGGTAGTTTTCCTTTAAAGAGGCTATGTTTAAGTTTCCAAAATCTATGCAAAGTCTTATTTCTCCTTTTTTCTTCCTCATAGATACAAGATTGGATACCCAATCTGAGTATCTCACTGGGACAGTATATTCTCCATTCACTTTTTTGATGATCAGTTCTGAGTCTCCATGGACAGTTATCCTCTTGGCTCCTAATTTTCTCAATAATTGCAGTCCTAAGAGGAGAGCCTCATATTCAGCTATTTTATTGGTGCATTGAAAGTTTAGTTTGTATGAATTTCCCTCAGCATGACTATTTTCTTTGTTATGTACCCATATGCATTCTCCTGAACCAGTTTTACTACAAGACCCATCAAAAATCATGTTCCAAAGAGGTTCAATTTCATATTTGTAATTAAAGTTATTTCTGTCCTCTTTGTCCTGTTTATTTTGGCTGCCACTATGTTTCTTTTTAGGATCTGCACTATGTTCATTTTTATCTTGATCGTGATGGTTTTCATTGTGTTGAGGATTTTCTATTTGTTTCTTGTGGACAGCACTATGTTGGTGACTAGTGTGTTTCCTGGGATCTTCCTTGTGTTTTCTGTGATTTTCTAAGTTAGCAAACTATTTTATCTTATTCTCCTCTCTTCCCTCTTTTCCTATTGTTGGTTTGTTATTTCCTTCTCCTTGCTCATTAAGATATTCATCATTGTAAAGAATGAATGATTCAAGGTATGTGTGAATAGAATAAAGAGGGGAATTGTTTGGTTTTTCTTGACTACGACCATGTATTTCATGTGTGTTTCCCTATATAGTCTTCTTGGTTGACTAAAGACAGAGATGGTTTCATAAGTCATATCCATCTGCAGGGTACCTTGCAGTTTAGCACCCCATGACCTTGAAAGGAACATTCCATACTTAGGAGGTATATCAGCCACTAAAATGTCCATCACTAAGCTCTTAGCTGGTATTTGTGCTAAGTTGACACATAAGTCTTTGATTAGGCCTAGACATTTAACTCTATTAGAATCAAAAGAGTATAAATCTTTGTAAGGTCTACTTATCTCAAGGCCTAGTCTTTCCATCACTACTTTAGGCATAAGTTTGTGGAAGGCTTCTGAGTCAAGCATGGCATTGTGAAAAATCTTATCATGGATGTTTAGACTGACAAAAAAGGGAGGAACACCTCCTTCTTGAAATTTCCCTTCCACTTCTGGTCCAAACAAAAGCTCAGGCTTGTCATCAGTCACATTGACATAATAATTTTGTTCTCCTATGTTTAAATCTCTTAAAATTTGGGTTTTATATACATCTTGGGTGACTAATTCAGTAAGAGGGACAGGGATCTTGATTTTGGTATTTTCACCCTCTATGCTAAAAGGTATGTGAGTTCTTAAAATGTTTAAATCATCCTTTTTAGTCACTGTTTTCTCAGCAAAATCAGCTTGCTGGATTTTACTATGGACAACAGTTAAAATAGTTTTAGCAGGAGCATTAGCTGAGGTGCTAGTGCTACTTTGTTCACCACTATGTTTGTTATAATTTTGGGTGTTTTCTCCTTTCTTTTTATCAGAACTTTCAGCCACTGTTTCGTTATTTTCTGTTGTCTTTTTAGAAATGTTTTCAGAATTGCTTCTAGGAAAAATTTCAGAGGTTTTATTCTTGGGAATGTCTTAATTCTTTTTACTCCTAAGGTCATATTTTCTATGCACTTCCATTATATCATTTTCAAAGCCTTGTTTATAGTCTTCAGATTCTAGGCTTTCTTCTTCATAAGGTATAAATATGCCTTGTTCTTCCTCATTGAGGAAAACAGTGTCCTCATTGTTTAATCCCAATAATTTTATGTGATTTCCCTCTGTTTCTTCAATCACTCCCTCATCCTCATCAACATAATTCTATTGGAAAGGGGATCTGACTTGCTAATCAGGGCCTCTTTGTCTAATTTGAGGGGGATTCCTTCTAAAATTTTGGTTATGATTTTGATTTTTATTTTGAGCATATTTTTGGTTTTCTTTAGGATAAGCTCTCTATTTAAGTCCCTATATTAATAGTGTAGTCCCTTATTATGTTAGTGTAGCCCCCCTTAATGTTATCGTTGTACCCCTGTAACCCCCATATTTTTATTATTGTGCCCTTACATTATTAATTTTAGGTCGGCTACGATTACATTGTGGCCCCATGGACTCCTATATATAGAAAGGAGGTTTTGTCGTTTGTTTCATCCAAGAATTATACATTCATGTAATGTATTGGAGGTTTCCCCCTCGAAGTGGTTTATTTCTAAGGCGTTGATATCTCTTTTCTTCTATTTTTGGAGTTGGTTTCACAACATTTGGTATCAGAGCTTTGGATTCTAGGGTTTCATTGCTCCAAACCAATCATCGTGGTATTCTCACTATAACTTGTTTTCTACGAAGTTTCAAAAGCTAAAAAATTTAGAGCACGAAGCCAAAATCCTGATGAACATTGTCACAAAATTTCAAAGCTTGTTTCGCAATATTTTCAGAGATATGATCTGTGGAAGTTAGGGATTTTTGCAGGCTCCTGAATTTAACCTAAACAGGTCATCATGGAATTTTCACTGTAACGTTTTTTCTATGAAGATTCAGAATCTTAAATTTTTATATAGCGAAGAAGAAATCCTGAGGAACATTGTTGCAAAATTTCATAGTTTTGTTCGCAATATTTTTGGAGATATGATCTGTGGAAGTTAGGTCTTTTTTAGGCTCCCGAATTTCATCTCAAAGAGGTGAGCGTGGGAAAATCTTCATAACTCTCTCTCTGAGCATCGGATTGGAATGCTGTAAAAATTTACTGGAAGTACAAGGACTATAGTTTCCTTTCTATATATTGTAGAGACAAAGGAGAAAAAATTTACATGTGGCAAGTCATACAAGTTCACTATATTGAACCAGTCCATAATCAAGTCATTGTGGGAGATTGGACATAACTTTGTCTTGAAGAATCCAAATCAAGTCAGACCTGTGGCATTCGAAAGAGGATTCAGAGGGATAATTTAGGGCCAATGTTTAGATATTGATGATCCTAAATCATAGAGATAATTCAGTTTCAATATCGAGCTCCTCAAAATCAAGAAAAAGGTGTGTATTTGGTTTTTAAAATTGCATAACGTTTGTTTGAAAAAGCAGTTTGAAGTAATTCCAAGGGCATATTTTAGAATTTTATCAGTATTAAGTTCTATAATGCCTCCAAAAAATAACTCCATACCCATTAAGCCCTCAAAAATCTATACTATGACACATGAAGAGGAAGAATTGTAGTATGAGATATCAAAATTACGATACCAAGTGCAATGAATTTCGATCTTACGAAGAGAAACCGAAGATGACATAGATGTTTTAAAAGCAGAAATGGAGGCTAATTTGGATGGTTTGAAGGATCAAATAATAGCTAATATGGATGATAAATTAGTGGAATATCACATCGAGCATCAACAACAAGTTCTCCAACTCTCAAAGGATAACCTAACTTTGGTGTAGAATCTACTGAAAAAATAGGAAGATCAATATCACATCGAAAGAAGTTCTAAAGAAGTCACAAAAACAAGAACTCAAAAATTACGATCAATTTCAGATTATCTTAGCAAGTGAAAGAACTTTCTTGTAGAAGATTCCACATGGGAGGATGATAATTTTATACAGAAGCATCAAGAAATAATCAAGCATTGAGGACAACACTTGTTTGAAGGAGAGGGGCATGTTAAGTCCCTATATTAATAGTGTAGTCCCTTATTATGTTAGTGTAGCCCCACTTATTGTTATTGTTGTACCCCTATAACCCCCATATTGTTATTATTGTTCCCTTACATTATTATTGTTCGGTCGACTAGGATTACATTGTGGCCCCACTAGGATTACATTATGGCTCCATGGACTCCTATATATAGAAATGAGGTTTTTTCATTTGTATCATCGAATAAGTTTTCATTCATGTAATGTATTGGAGATTTCCCCCTCAAAGTGGCTTATTTCTATGGCATTGATATCTCTTTTCTTCTATTTTTGGAGTTGGTTTCACAACACTCTCTCATTCATGTTTATTCTCTCCATCATCATCTCCATGGTTCTAACCAAACTATCAATTTTGGAGTCTGATGTGGAGGGTCCAACTTCATCTTTGTAGGTAACCTTTTTCTTTGCTTTCAATCTAGCCCTTCTGGCATTTAGGTTAGCTTCTACACTTACTGCCCCTTTTTTCCTATCTTCTAATGTGAGGGGTTCTCTCTCCCTTAACTAATAACACATGTCTAGGTCAAATCCTTCAGGAAAATTTATTAAGGCTAAGCTTTGTGGGGGTTTCATTTGTGGGGTGAGTGCATTATAAACACTATTGAATCTAGTGAAATAATCTTGGACACTCTCTCCAACATTTCTTTTCAGGTCATTGTATTCTGATAGGATTTAAAGGGGATTTCTCTTGACTTCCCATTTGTTTAGGAACAGTTGGTGGAAAGCAGGAAGATCATTAATATTGTTAGGGGTTAAGCCTTTGAACCATTTTCTTGCTTCTTCCCCTAAGCTTTGAGCAAACATTATAAGTTTAAAAATTTCATCATCTATTTCTTGTCTGTCAAAATAGTCATTCATTATATCCACATGTTGTTGAGTTGTAGTAGAACTAATAGCATCATATAATGGAATCTTGGACTGATAGTCATGTGGTAGAGAAACTAGAGGTAAAGGAAGGACTAAGGGAGCATACCATGTTGCCATGATATGATCTTGTGGAAACAATGGGGGATTAACAAGTGGAGGAAGGTGGTGAAGTGGAGTGGTTTGAATAGTGGATGTATGGGTGGGTGTAGTTGAAGTACTTGGACCAGCTAAGTGATGTTGAGCAGATCTAGGATGAGAGAAGCCAAAATTATGGAGAAAATGGGAATCATGAGGAGTGGAATGGGAGGCTTCCCTACTACTACTTTGTTGTCAGTCTACAAGCTCAAGGTTTATCTGGTCTATACCACTTTGTGACTTGGTTCTAGATAAGCTTCTTATATGAGGTAAGTCAACTTGGGTATTCGGTAATTTTGTAAGGTTCTCAGGGAAAGAACTTGCTCTTTGGATGGGTTTAACAATAGTTGGATTCTCAGATGTAGGAGATAAACTAAGGATGCTTTCAGGATTGTCAACTATTGTAGGAGGATTTGGGTCAGGATGGGATCTAGTATGGATTCTTCTAGAAGCCGGGATTTGGACCCAAACAAGTCAGAAAGGTTTTTAGAGGTATAACAGTCTTAAGACACAAACCAAATTGTAAAAGAGATATTTGATCCACACAGTATTCTTAACTGGGTATCGTTTAATGTTTTGATGATAGGGTAAGTTTCCCAGTGGAGTCAATGGAAATTAGTGGAGTCACCAGGTGGAGGATTTTTGCTTGTCTTATAGGACTAGTTGTTGTCCACCATCAACAATCAGGAACCATTCTTGGCTGACACTTGGTTCATCTTAACTAATGAGGTTTTCTGAGTTTTGAGTAAATCTAAAATGTTTATTACTCAGTATGTTCCCCAATATGGTCACCACTATGTTGGCTCCGTGTGATTTTCTAGAATGGAAAGAACAAAAACCACAGGGGCCACATCAAAACCAATTTGGAATCCTAGGACCTAGCCTTCCTGGATTTAGAGAGGGATATCTCTATATAGGTGTTTTTATTGATATATTTTTGTGCTCTTTGTTTTAAGATATTAGGCTAGTTATGAAGTTCTAAGGAATTTTTGTTTTGGTTGGATTAATTGATAGATTAAAAGATCAATGGTGTGGCTGATTGAGGGAATGTTTCAACTGAACAAATAGGCTATGAAAAAACATAAATCCATTGGGAAATGGAGTCATAAAAGGATTTAATTTTTCATCAACTCTGCAGGGGTATTCATAGGGCAAGCTAACTATATCAAATGGATTCTTTAGATTAGTTTGTGGTATGAAACATTAATAATTTGTGAAGGCAGCAAAGCTATAATCAGTTAAGAATCTTCTAGCTCTACTTAGACAAGAAAATCATTTTAAGGTAACAGTTCGGAACAAGCCAAAGGATAGGGAAAACCATAAATCTCATTGGACAAACCTTTAATAAGAAACCTTTTAGACAACAATCCAGCAATCAAGAGACTACTTTCAAATAAAGAAAACATATAAAGATAACAACAAGAGTGGTCTAAGGTCAAAAAAAAAAATCTAATCTACTTTTGAAACTCTCAACGACTCTTCAAAGAAACATTTCAAGGCAAACCAAAGGGCAGGGCATACCATAGACCTCTCTGGTTTTAGACTCTAGTAAGCATACTTTAAAGAAAGATCCTAAAAATAATATCTCAAGTCTTACTCAAAGGAACATGGGCTCACCAAAATTTCCTTGGTTTCACTCTATTGAATCATTTCCAGGATAACAAGCTAGATGTAACTAGAAGGAAATTAAGAATATTCTAATCAGACCTTGCAAAAGGAAACATGAATGTAAAGAAATATAGACAGAAATAGGGTGTTGAAACAGCAAATCCTAATCTAAAACTTATGTTCCTTTATCAGAGAAAGATGAACATAATGAAAATATAAGGAGAAACAATAACAATTAGGAAAAATTCACCATTGATATAGTTCAAGGATCCTATGAACATGCTTGTATTATTGATGATCAAACCAGTTACATCACTCCATGTACAATAGCTCTCTGCAACTTAGAGCTTTCTTTGGTTCAGTTTAGAATTCCTCAACTAGCTTAATAGCAGAAATCAGTCCAATAACCATCAAGTAACCAACATTTGAAATGAAGCTCATATTCAATATTTGTATGCAAAATGAGGTGGTGGTGCTAACCTAGGGTGTGTAAATGTTATTTATGACAGAGTTAATGATTTTTTACCTTTGAGACCGTGCAAGGCCCAAGGAAAAAATATCTGAAAGAGCTACTCTGAAATAATAACTTCTGAGTTATTTTTTATTTGAAATTTTTGAATTTTAAGGCTTAGTAATAACTTTGTAATAACTGATGAGCTGCTTCAAAAATATCTCTAATTGTGCAATAACTGTCTGATGCCTTTATTGAAATAAATAATGCTTGTAGGTGGCAAAATATCCTCTGAAGAAGTTATTGCAGTAGATCTGGATCATTCAAAGGTTTTCTTGAGCTAATCTGCGTCTATTTCATCTTTATAGACTGCATTTAGGCCTTTAACCTTGATTTAACTTTAATAATCTATCTTAGTGCCTTTATCTATGTTTCTAATTTATAATTGCTTTATTCCTTTATCCTTTATCTTTAAACTTTGACTTTTTACCTTTAATCACTGTTTAAAGGGCTAATATTATGTTTATCTTTTTTATCAACAACTTAACCCTTTAACCTTCCTGTTCTTCCTTTTCTTCATTTCTCCTCTAACTGTATCTGTTCTTTGTGTGCAGGCAGGGTTTCTTTATGGTAAAAAGGTTTATAACCCATCGATGATCATGATACATCGATGGGTTAATTATTTTATGTAAATCCTTGGCCCTTTTGATATGTTTTTTGCCTCTAGATCATCGTCCAGAGGGTATTCATCATTTGAATGCCTCTTTGGGCATCTGCCGCCATTAAACCTACAAAAACAAACAAAATTAACTTAAAAACCTACGAGATGGAGATTAAACTTCTTTTTATGGGTTTTTTGAGGGTTTAGGGGCGATTTGCAGATGAATAGAGGTGCAGGGGAATGATTTCGGAGGCAAAATTAGGAAGAAAATCAAGTGAGGGTGAAGGACTTTGAATTTTGGCGTGGAGCGGAAAAAACGGTTTTGGGAAAACCACTAGGGTTTATCACGCAGGGCATCGGAAATTTATGGTATTAGGCGGAGGCAGCACGATACCATTCAGCGTTGGACGCATGTCCAGGGCTAAACCGCCCTTTTTGCATGGACTGGGGCCGTTAAACCCCTTCATTAAAATCCACGCGAAAAGAAATCTAGATCGTCAGATCTCGAGGAGCGAGATCAACAGTGCGGGTGGAGATTGAAGATGATTGCAGGTTTGACGAAGGGGAAAGTGGGGTACAGGTGACAGACAATGATTGGGGTGAGGGGTTTGAGTGGAAGGTGGGCTCGAGAGGTGACATCAGCAATTTCGTCAGGTAGCGGGGTTGGGTTATATGCGAGGTTTTGTTTATACATGGGGGAGGATAGATGATAGCCGTTAGATCAAGGGAGTGGGTTTTCGATCAATGATGGGGATGCTCTGGTCCAGGCGCAGATAAAATAAGTAGGCGGTCCTGCCCTTTAATTTCTTTCAAAGGTTTAAGGGGAGTTTTATAAGATTTGTGAGGGGTTATATAATGAACGGGTGAAGGTATTTTTGAATAAGGGGAGGGGCTAATGGGTAAGTGGAAGGTCGGGGTCACATGGGAGTGAAGGGGTTGGGGCATAAGGCCGAAAGGGGCTTAAGGCATATATACAAAAGGTGGGTTTTTTGCATAAAAAACAGAGTTTTTACAAGTTTTGAGAGGATCCGATCAGGTTCAAAGTTAGGATAAAACGATGTAAAAGGGGTTTTTACATTGTTTTAAGGGTTTTTAGGAGAAAATGATGCATGAGGGGTAATTTTTTAGGGTTTTTAGAGGAAATTGGGAATAAATGAGGGTGTCAGTGGAGGGATGAATGAGGGAATTTAGGACCAAAAATGGAGCTTATCTTTAGAGAAGCAAGGTGAACTTTTGAGAAGATAGAAAAGATAGGAAAACTTTAGTGAAAAAGAGTCAATTTTTTAGGATGATGAAGGCAGTGAGAATTCTAAAGGTAGATGATAGGAAAATTATGCTATATTTAGGTGTTTGTAGGAAATCCATAGTCATCTACTGAAATACGTAGAATACAGGAGGATAACACACATTAGCAGTGATTTTATTCCTACTAAGGATATTTATGGGTCTCCAGACCCTATTATTCATCAAAATAAGAAGCAAAAACAAAAAATAATATTCCCACTAGCTCATGGCTAATTGGGAATATTATAGTTCCTAATTAGGAGAGGTTTATTGAGCATCATTTATACATTCTCGCATTAGGCCAAGCTTCAACCATCATCCACAGCATAGTCTCTTTCAGGATTTTTTTATTTTGCAGGGCAGTAGCAGTGGAGGAGCGATAGATCCAATTCTAAGCTTGTTTTCTAGTAGAGGGAGCAGCCCTTCATCTAGGAGGCAAGCAAGGAGGGTCCTTGAGAATTATTTGGTCATCTGGCATCAGGCCAAGCCACTGATATGTTACACTAAAAATGTCACCATGACGTTTTACTGTTTGTATGGGTTCATCATTACTCATACAATACTCCCTTAGAAGTCTACAAACATCAAGTTCCTAAAACCAAGCCTTGAGATTGAGAGAAAAGATTATAAAAGTCATAAAATACTTGTACCGCACTTTCTCTTAGTATTACCTGCGGTGCCACATATTTTTTCTCTAGAACATGCAGAACTAGCCACACTTTTTCTTCATTTAAAGTGCGGACTCCTGTAAAACGTAAATTGAAGGCGGAAGTAAAATTTGGAAGCCCAGCTGGTTGAATCTGGAAGCTTCTGGAAGTAATTATTCAGTGGAAAGTTCACTCCTTTCATGTACATTCATCCATCCATTAAAGGAGCCCACCCCTTGGTATGTGGAACTTAATCCCTTGAAAGAGGATTCTATCCCCTCTTATTTGGAGCTACAACCTCTTCTCTTTTGCTATAAATTGAGGCCATAGTTCAGCCTCAAGGAGAGTTAGGCTTTGAGATTTTTTGAGGAGAATTGCTGGAAAAAACTCAGACTCTCTTAACTGATTATCATATGGGAATAATTACACACTCATGTGTATGTTAGTCGAGAGAGTGCAAAGTCTTGTCAAAGTAGAGGAAACGCTTGTTCCGGACCCCAGAAGGACCTGTATGACATCAAGGCGAACATGGTTGTAAGGCTCCTTTTTTCATCAAAGATAATACAAATGGATCCTGTTTTCTCAATGAATTGTTTATTTAAATGGCTTATTTCTTGAATTCCTTGATCATCAAGATAGGTTTATGGTTTATGAATTAATCTATATTATGTAGGTGCTTTTGATTCTTTCATGTTTTTTATTGCAAAACCCAAAAGGAAACGTATTCAAAGCAATTGGAAAGAAGACTTCGATCAGCGTTGGACTATAGGTAAGTCCTAAATCCTTCATTATAGATAATTCTAGATCAAATATAATCTAGAGAAAGTAGTTTACATATGTCTGTTTGTTGCTAATTATCATAGGATACTAGGGAGATTTGTCTTGTCCGCAAGAACGATTTATCCATCCAACAAAATGGCGACTCCACTGGGGAATGGATCTTGAACTTTGTTTTATTTTATTTTTTGACTTGTGGAATTATTTTTCTGATTTTCATTGATTGATACTAGTTTGGGTAAATTCCTGTAGAATCCCTGAAAAGTGCTTTATAATTTTTTATTTTTCTTTAAGTTTTCTGGTCTTCGCACTTTGTCCTTAGGCATAGTGTGGTCATCTCCGTTGTTTTCTCTGTATCCATAGTGTGGCACCGCACCTGTTTACACTAAAACCTGTGGAGCCTGAGAAATTTTTTGAAAAACTTAAAATTCTTTTTTCTAGGATTCGCTTGCAAGATTTTCTATACATACCCAGACTTGTATTTCTATCAGAAAGCTTTGTGTAAGAGTTTCTTTTAGCTTTTTTAAGTTTTGACTGATTTTCTATAAAATCTGCATGTTATAAGTGATTTTTTCTTTGTCTTTGTGTCACTCAAAGATCAGAAACCTCTGTATGTTAGTCATCAGTATTTTTCACTTGTTGGTGATGACTAGTTGTAACAGTCAAGTTTTCTAGCATCTGATCTAAAAATTGTCAAATTTTCCAACTGGAAAACACCCATAAGATTTTTTCCCCTCTTAAATTTCAGTTCGCCCATGATGAGATGAAACCTCATTGTCAATTCCTATCTAGCCTCAGCCATACTAGCTTGTCCATTAGCTCCAAAGAAAACAGTCCAAATTTTTCCAAAAGTCTCCCCTAAGTTAGGTAGTGGCACTTTAGGCATTTCTCCCTCGGCAAATTAACCTAAAATCCAAATAACCTCTATCTGCTACAGACCAGTCATAACATACCTTCCTATTCTGCAAATAAATTTGGTTATACCCTTAAGTCGTGCCACTAATAAACCCTCAAGTCTCAGCAATACATGCCCTAGGTCAAAACTGATATTAGGTGGTGTTACAGTGTTTCAATGGATCTTTCAAGAATATAAGTATGCCATCATTCCCAAGAAGACAGTATTTGTTTCCACATGAGAAGACAGCTGCTTATCATGTGATTTTGAGCCTGGGATGCAGCTACAGGGTAGAGAGTGGTTTCGTTAAGCTCCTGTGATCACAGTCAAAGGTTAGTAAATTATGAATGACAAGAAGCACTTTGAAAATACTAGCCAAACTGCTTATGATGCCTAAAGAAGCACAGAGACATTTGAAAAGCAGAATTACATGTCTCAGAGAAGTGCTCATCTTAACTATTATCAATTTTTCATTCTTCATTGGGTCAAGCATGAAAAGACAGTGAAAGGAAAAAGAACACTGTTAAAAACTGATGAGATGGCGTGATTGAGAGAACCTCCTTCATTTTATAAGTAGAGGGTTGAATACTAAGAGCGCCTCCTTCATCTATAAGCAAAGGGCTAAGGATAAAGTTGGATCTTTAGAATTACAATGACTGTAAGGAAAATTCTTGGGTATAGAGAGACAACAACTAAGGGTTTCTGAATAAAAATGATGTTAAAGGCAGAGGCAAAGCAGTGGTGCTTTTCAAGGATTGTTTGCATAAGCTCCATTGTTATTGAGTTACAATGTGAAGCTAATGGGTTGATCATCACCGAAGAAATATTGTTAAACAGATGGCCAAAAGAGTCAAATAGTCTTGGGCTCAAACTAACTTCTGCCATCATGTATAAGAGAAGCCACTATCAGTATGATTCATCAAACATTCTTCATTTGGTTGAGATAGAGTTTGAAAGGAAAACAGGCATTTGTCAAAATAGGCCTCCTTCATCTATAAGCAGAGGGCCAGTGCAGTAATTGACTTTATGGTTTTCACTGACTGAGAGACAAATTGTAAGAACAGTAGGGGACAGTTGAAGGCTTTTGAGCAGAGAAATGATGTCAAAAACAAAGGGAAAGCATGAGTACTATAACTATCAAAGAAGTTGACTTATCTCCTATCATAGATCTCTTTCAAAGATAGTCTGGAGCCAAAAAAATATACAAACCTTGCTGAGGGGTGTAATCTCCTTAAAAAGTTACAAAGACCCATTTCCCTGATAAACAAGCTTGACATTTAGTCTCTCTTCCTTTAAAAGAAACAGAGTTGAAGAGTAGTTGAAATCAGCTAGGTTAGACACAAGCCAAAGAGTGATAATTGTTTTTCAAAAGGTACTGTTCTTCCTTTTCATGAAGAATTTTCTTTCAAAATTACTCATCATAGTGGACAGAAGGAAATCTGAGTTTACTTTTCCAAAAATACATTGCAACTAAGCACATATGTCCATAAATATGCAAGAAGGATTATGGCATGTGTTTCAGATTCTGGAAAATTTTCAAAGCCAATAATGCATGCCACTATTACAAATGAAGGCATTTTCCTTCTAAAAAAAGGTCAAAGGTACCTTACTGTTGCATTTTGAGTAAAAGGAGAGATTTAAAAGAAGTTCCCTTTTGATGAACAGAGGATGGTAAAGCATGGGTGAATGCAACTGAGTTTTTGCACCCACAGTCAGAAGAGGAGCTAAAAAATCACCTAACAGTTCGATCAGCTTCACAGTGAGTATTATCACCTTTAAAGCAGCAGAAGTAGAAACTGTCAATTAAGTTTTAAAGAGATAAGTCATCTCCTTGCAAAATGGAAAAATATGCTTCACCACTCATTGGTATGTTTCGAGCGGATTTCCCGTTTTGAAGATTGCATTAAAGGGTTGGTAGTGGAAAAGTTTCCTTTTTTAATAATAAAGCACAGTGAAAAGAGTTTGACCCTTGAATGATTTTATTACAAGAGGAAAGAGTCATATATACCAAAAATGGCCAGATAGCATGCACAACCTTTTTGCCAACATTATTTAAAGTATGGGCCCCTTATAGCACCTTCAAAATCACTGTGGTTTTGTTTTTAAATAAACAAAGGCAGTGGTTCTAAAGAAATATGCCTTAAAAACCCTCACAAATCAAACTCAAGGGTAGTTGGCTTTTTGCGTTAAAAAGAGAATAAGGAGACCGTTGCAAGCCATTTGACATTCTCAAAACACAAGCAACGCCCCCCTTTTGCTATTCACGAGACCAAAGAAGAAGTTTTCGAGCAATCCATAGAATTTTCAGGCTTGGAGACTGTGCGGCGCGCCTGTAGAAACAAGCGGCGCGTTCAGGCGGAATTTTCCCAAAGGTTTACACTATTGCACGGTGCGCCTGTAGGTGTCGGTCATGACTGCCCGTCAATGACCCGGCAATCTTTCTATTGCGCAGCATTTTCCCTGTTGAACGTGTCGCGCATGTTTTAAATGTTCAAAGCACCTCAAACGAATCTTGAAGCTGCTCAAATCCTCAAACAAGGGTTGCCATCGATCTACAAGGTATTTTGTTTGCCTCCTTGCTAAATTCAAGTTGTTAAGTGGTGGCGAAAAAAAATGAAACTCATGGTGTAAATCAAAGTGATCTGTGAATATTTCAAAGAAAGTTGTTACAGTGGGAGAACGGTGGAAGGTTCATTTTAGCTTCAAAGGACCTAAACTGCCCTAAAAAAGTGCTAAAACCTCACACTCCCCGCAAGACACAATAAACACCATTTTAGTGGTTTTATCAAGTATTGAGGGTATCCTAACTGTTTTAGCAAAAAACCATAAACTATGTCAGCTATATGTATTGGTGAAAACAGTGGTAAGGAGGGTTGAAATTTTGTTTAAGGTCCGATATTGTTGTGGCTGTCATTTCCCGACATTGACATAGTGAAAGTGGTGGGTTTATGATGATGCCAAAAGGACTAAAAAATGCCCTCAATACAGTGCTAAAAGCATAAACCAACAAGTCAAAATATACACAGTAGTGGAGGTTTGTAAAATTGTTGGAGGTGCCTAAACTGTGATAGGAAAAAACCATAAACTATATCAGCTATAGTGTAGTGGTGAAAGCAGTGGTAAGAAGGGTTGAACTTTTGTTTAAAGTCCGAGAAACAATAGTGATCATACATAAATGACTTTGTTACTTTCAAAAGTCCTCTCTATGTGGTGAAAAGAAAAATCAGTGCTACCTCTTTATCCATGAAACAGACTGTAGTGAGTGAAGTTGTTATTACAATTTAAAGGTGTTTTGTCAAACTGTGTGTGAGAAATAGTGAAGTACAAAAAGGGTGTTTTTGACTGGGAGGAGTGTTTTGCCTCTGTCTAAATAGAAGGTTGTCTTATTTTTATCCAAAACATAAAGGATCCTTGTAAACTTACCCAGCCACAATAACATTTTGACTATGTGCTTGTTATTTTGATAACCATTTGTTGATTGGCATACAAAGGGAAACAAGAAGTGATTTGTAAGTAGCAGAGAGCTAATATTAAAGAACCATTTCACATAGCATTTGATGCATTTCCATTGGTCAAACAGTGACTAACAAAGAGGACAAAGTTGTGTGCTTGAGAAGAACTTTCGACAGGCTATTTGAGTTAGGGAAGCAAGGTGAAGAAGAACACATTGATGATATGCAGCACAGTGATGAAGAGCAGCGCCATGAAGAAACTCAAAACAATGAATAAGAGATGAGGGTTTTTTCAGTTTAAAAAGAGGTCTTTTTGTGATATGAAATAGTCAAGGATTTGCACAAACCTCTAGAAGAAAAATAGAGTCTGTGAAGGGCTTCATGACCAGTTTGAAGGAGCATTTGAAGCAGTGTTTTTAAATCAGTCCCTTTGTTGTTTTAACCACAAAGAAAGCAGTGATTAAAACATGAACAGTCATCATTTCAAATTGAAGGTGTGAAATACATAAAACAGTGGTGTTGAAAGCAATTTTTTTAATAGATTAGAGAAGAAGCAGTGGTTAGAAGATGAAGACCTTTGTCAATTGAATGCAATCTTTAAAAAACAGTGGTTTAAACGCACTTTATCATCTAAAAACAAAGCAAGGCAGTGATATCAAAAAGGGAAAATGTTTGAGGGGAAGGTTTTTGTGCTAAAACAAAGGAGACTTCTTTTCAAGAATCCACAAACATGTCTTGTTAAAGGCCTCTTGGCTCAAACACTGTACTAAAGAGATGACTTTAGTGATGATGAGGAACAAGGCAAAAAGGCTAAACATAGCAGTGATAATGAAGAGAAAAGTGATGGTCAGTGAGGCAGTGATGAAAGGGGACATTATGGCAGCCAACACAGAAATAAGCATAAGGGTGATGAAGCACAAAACAGTAAAGGGAAAGAGCATGGCAGTCATAAAGAAAGCAGTGACAAAGACAAACAAGGCAGCCCTCAAGCAAGCAATGATGAGGGCAAGAAAATACAAGACATGGATCATGAAGGGAATTCTCCAAAGCATGTGCTAGCTGCCTCTCCTAGGCAAGGGGCCATGACTTCTTCACCAAAGCTAGAATGCCAAACAACAAAGAAGAAAACCAAGAAAAGCTCAAAACTACCCAAAGAGGGCGCCCGGTGAGAAAAAAGGAGAAAGACACCTTTAGGCTTGGAATTTTTTCCCGAGCTTCTAGACATGTTTCTAAAAATCCTTGAGGGACTTTCTCACCAAAATTGAGAAAATTTTGACATGTTCTTGTTTTTCGACATTTTTGGGCCTAATTGCATAAAATCATGGGCGCCGCCATTTTGGTTTGGAGCATCCTCAACTCTTGAGAGTGGTACCATTGAATGAATTAAATTCATGGGCACATACTCAGTGATTTTCAGAACAATTGAAGATCATTTTGTCCCCCAAAATGGTGAAAAACACTTGCTTTTTATACACTCTGCCCCGTTTATCAGCAAGGCTTATTTTTTGGGTTTTTACACACTGGCCTATTTTGGGAGGACTTATAGTGGTAATTTGGGAGAAAAATAAACATTTTCAGAAAGTAGACACTTAGCGCTTTCCAACAAGCTATCATGAGCCTCATTTTGACATCGGGAAGGCTTCCAAAAGTTGCCGGCAAGTCAGGAGACCTTTTGCTGATGTATTTTTTGAGTATTTTTGTAAAAATTGAACCTTTCAAAACTGATCTTTCCTCATGCGCGTTTAGCTATTTTTGTACATGAGAAGTTATGAAAAGTCAATTTATTTCCCTCTTTTAGCATTTTTTAGATATTTTATGAGATATTTTGTGCCTTGGGCTTTGCAAAGCCTCAAGGACAAAATAAGATATTTTGGATAGGCCAATGAGATTGCAAGTTGAACTAAGAGGTTTTCCTCACTTTGGCCTATATATTCCAAAGGATTTAATTGTAAACGAGGCTGAACTTGATGAATAGAAGCAATATATGGTCATATAATCTTTGGAAGAAATACTTGTCTCATGCTTTTTGATAGTCTCTTGGATGTTCTCGGATGATGAAAGAGGATTATTGTTGGATTCCATGACTTGGTAGAATGGTATAGTGTCTCTCTCTTTGTTTTGTTTCCTAGTTTTCATTCATAAATCCATGTTCTTGCTTGCAATAGGACAGTAGAGAACAAATTTGAGACATGCCCTTGGAGGCACCTCAAATTTCATGTTTCTTCATAGCTTCCATGTTTTCTTCATTCTTAGTCACATTAAAGAATTCTTGATTGCTCTTTAATAACTTAAGGATATTGTTTCTTGTTTCATTCATGGTTTTATGCATGCTAAGTATGATTTACGGTATGCCATGCTTACTCATGGCTAGCCATAGCTCCATCCATGAAATTTCTCTTTGACTGATTAGATTGTCATTTGTTGAACCAAGGAGGTCTTGTTCTGATCTTGCCCTTTGCCTAAGACTATGCAATCTTGTTTTCAAAGTGCCCAATAACTTGAAGTACTGTGTTTAGGTGTTCCGGCATAGTGATTTGAGTTGTTTTTCTGTCTTAAGTGTATTTCCCCAAAGTCTGATAGCCATTTCCCAAAGTTAGAGAGTTATATATCTCTATGCATGGCTTGAATGTTTATTTCTATGTATTGATTAGCTTATAGTTACATTTCTCATGATTAATGGTTTTCCCTACCATGTTTATGTCAGCTATTAAACTATTTATGCTTGAAATCCTTTGTTGTTCACAAACTTGATGTCCATCTTACTCCATTTTTCCCAAAGATCCTTTCTACCTCGAATCAAATCGGCCCTTCAACAACCTTGTATCACCATCTGATAGCTTTCTTGACCTATTCAACCCCATATCCCAGTTGATCTGACATATTTTTACCTATCTTATATCTTTGATCAGTTTCATCCCTCACAACCTAAAAACCAAAACCAAAAAAACCTACTTCATAACTAGCCTAAAATGAGAACACAATAAGCAAACACACAGATATCCCTTACAGAAATAGAGAGAGCCCTCTCTGAGCCCAGGAAGGCTAGGTCCTTGGGCTCCAAAGACTGGTTTGATGTTACACTGTCATTTGGCTTCCCAATCAGCCAAATCATGGGACCCTAACATAATGGCGATCACGGTGGGACTCTGAGTAATAAAAAAACTTAGTTTCCCAAAATCTTTAGAGACCTTTGATAATACTATCTGGCTGACTTATCCCACCGCTCACTAACATAATGGCGATCACGGTGGGACGCTGAGTACATGACAGTCTAGAAAACTCTTATAGACTCTTTAGTCCTTCAACACTAAACTCAGACCATCAGCCTATAGAATCATTTAGAGTAAACTCCTTGTTTCACCATCTTAGCAAAGTGATGAATCAGGTTTAGAACACTCTTACAAACTAGGCTGCACATAAAAACTCAAAAAACCCCAAAAAACTCCCTTAGATTGGTTTTTGTCAGTGTTGGTGGTGGACCATACACATATACCTCAAAACAACTAAAAATCCACCTGGTGACTCCACTAGCCTCCAGTAGGCCTTACTACTTTACTAAACTCTAGGCTACTATCCGATTGAGCCACCTCATCGCCTCACTAACATAATGGCGATCACGATGGGACTCTGAGTGATAAAAAAACTTAGATTCCCTAAACCTTTAGAGACCTTTGAAAATACTATCTTGTTGACTTATCCCACCGCTCACTAACATAATGGCGATCACGGTGGGACTTTGAGTCAAAACATCCTAGGTATCCCTTAGGAACTCTCAAAATCTCAGTCAAACTTAGAAGAGTAGAATCTGGTTGTCTCACCATCCTAGAAAAATGATGACTCAGCTGTAGGACACTCTTACAAACCTTAGGACTACATAAAGAACTCAGAAAAACCCCAAAAACTCCCTTAGATTGGTTTTTGTCAGTACTGGTGGTGGACCATACACATATACCTCAAAACAACTAAAAATCCACCTGGCGACTCCACTAACCTCCAGTAGGCCTTACTACTTTACTAAACTCTAGGCTACTATCCGATTGAGCCACCTCATCGCCACACTAACATAATGGCGATCACGGTGGGACTCTGAGTAACAAACAAACTTAGATTCCCTAAACATTCCAACAGCCTTAAGAATACTATCTGATTGACTTATCCCACCGCTCACTAACATAATGGCGATCACGGTGGGACCTTCCGAGTTAGTGACAATCTAAGTACTCCTTAGTAACTCTCGAAGTCTCAATCAAACTTAGAAAACTTAAGTGTTGTTTGAAGAGTAGAAGCTAGCTCCTTCACCATCTTAGCAAAATGATGATTCAGTTATAGGAAACTATTCCAAACCTCATAGGCTACACAAAAACTCAGAAAACCCCAAAACATTCCCAAATTGGTTTTTCCCTAGTTATTGGTGGTGGACCATAGCTACATCTTTACAAAAAAAACTAAGTTCCACCTGGCGACTCCACTAGCCTCTAGTAGGCCTATTAATCCACTAGTCCTTATAAATTCTCCTAAGAATGCATTAAGCAATCCCAATCATGCTGATGGTGGATAGCACAGTTCAAATCCTCCACCTGGCGACTCCACAACCTTCATTAGACCAAAAGACTCCACTGGTAGAGAACTTTAGACTGATTGAAAAGACACAGTGACCCTTTCTGATTAACAAAGATGGATCCAAGGACACAAAGGAGATATGCTTCGATGAGTGGAGAACATATCCCTAGATTCCCACAAAAAATTCGTAAAGACGTAAATTGGATAGAAAACCTACCTATCTTTCGAGATGAAAAGGTTGATGACCCATTGTTACACCTCATAAATTTTCATATACATGTATGGAGGTTAAAGGTTGAATGGCATGAGGACTGCCTCATGAAAATTTTCATGGGTACATTAGAAGGAAACGCAAGAGAATGGTATGAAGTCCTAGAACCTGGAATCTTGTTTTCTTTGAAGGATTTCCACCAAGTATTTTGTAAACACTATATAGGGCATTGTCCATCTCTATCATTGGCTGAAAATTGTTGTGATCAATCTGAAAACCTCATACAACACCTTGTAAGCATTGATGAAAACTTAGGAGATTGGCATCTTGAGGATTATTTAGAGGAGATCCATAATTTTCTTACCCAAACTAACCATCAAGATGACGAAGAAGAGTTGATCCCAGATGAAATCCATCAAAAAATAAGAGAGGATCCACAAGAGCTCTTTGAAAAGGTTGAAACAAATAACAATCCATCTGCCTTTCCTTGTAAAATACAGGAGGACATTCAGCCACAAGATCAACTTCCACAAAAAATGGAAAGAAATTGTTGCCCAATCCAAAGGAAACAGAAAATACCTCCTCCTTTAACTGAAAAGGAAATAGATCAGATGTTATCCACTACTGCCTTACCTACTAAATAAATTGCTCATAAAGAAACAATAGAACAAATTGTTGTTAAGGTTGATATACTTCCTCAAAAAGACATTCATCCTTGTGAGCATTCACAAAAGGAAGAAAGACAGCATAGTTCCACCCAAAAAAAGAGAAAGACACCACCCCTTTCAAAAAAATAAGAAACCAATGAAATCCTAAGCATACAGCCAACATCCAAACCTTTTTGTAAAGAATATATGTATATGTGTTCTACTGCTGATTTATCTACTAATGCATTTTCTTATACTAAAATTACAGAACAGACTGATGCTGATACTAAAATTTCTTCTCAAGAAGACCTGGTGCTAAAGAATAATCCTACTCATCAGGATAATGGCTCACAAACAGGAATCATCTCACTAAATCAGGGTGTACCAAGATTTCTTGAAGGTAGCATAACATTACTTTTTGAAGTTGCTAAATCAGATAATCATAAAGAGGGAGAAGGGGTTCTTTCTCAAAAGAATCCCAAGGTTAGTCAAGTAAAGGAGGGAGTAATCCTAAATGAGGTCTATTGTTCAAATCCTCTAGGCCAGCTATTATTCGAAGACCCCTTTGATGTTTCCATAGAAACCTTTAAAGAAGGAGTAGTGTGTTCTACCATGAACAGTTTGCTACAAAGTATGAGGAAAAACTTAAGCACTATTGTCCGAAAACAAGCCAAATGGAGGTGGCCTTTTCATTACTTCAGCATCATGAAAGAACTAAACCAAAGTCACCCATGTAATCATCTACTTGACTGGTTACATTGGAAAAGAGAGTTCACCAAACAAATGTCTATTGTGTATAGATTAGCTTAGGATAGATAGACAACAGTGGAAAATAAGCTCAACCTTGTGAGCATCTTTTCAGTTCTAGATTGTTTGAAGAAAAAGTGAAAAAGCAGAAAATACAAAAACAGTAAAATGCAGAAAAAGAGGGTAGTTTCTAAAAGCAATGGTACAACCCCATACCCAAAAATAGTCATGCTGAAAGCGAGCAAGTCTAAATGCCGCTAATAGTGCTCAAATGTCTTGTTCAGTTATATAGCCTAATCATAGCTGAACATGTTTTAAATTTATTTGTTGATAAGTTAGTGAGTGTGTTAGTGTCAGTCTAGTCACACTGCCATCAGTGATCAAAACTGCTCTTTTGCATTTGTATATTAGGTGTCTCATAGCGAATAAATTTCACCATTCTGCTAGGTCATGGATTCATTGATGGTAGTAGTTTTTTATTAGTTTTCCCTCATGAGGTAATTGCTGATTTTCCTTCCTATGGTCTTCAGTCATTAGTCACTTTCATTCCCAAAATCATATAAGTAGGTCATAGGATTGGTCTCATTAGTCTCTAAGGTCTCACCATGGTCAAATTAATGAGTAAAGTGTCAAATAGAGATCAGCAAGGTCATGAGGAAGTCAAAAAATACAAAGTCACGGCACCAGGAATATCAGAGATATCATTTATTCAGTTTGATGCAAGTTTCACCTCAAAACCATGTTTTGAGGTGAAAGCATAATACTTTGCCCTTCAGTCACAGTTTAAAAGCTGTGATCTCCGACAAGATCATCACTTTTCCTTTCAGAGAAGGTTTTCATAGCATGTTCAGTGCCAAATCATCTTCCAAGCAGATCCATCAAAAAGAGCCTGGAAAGAGCTTTCCAACGGTATGCTACACTCTCAAAACTGACTTCTGGATTGAAATTTATGCTTAAGTGAAGTAAAAGCCATTATATCCTCATATACCCCCTATTTCCCCATTTTCCCTTAAACTTTGTTTTATTAAAGTTTTATTTCCCTTTAAAAACCCCCTTTTCCCCTTTCCGATTACATAATCGCATTATAATCATTGAAAAAAACTTATGCGATTTATGCCAAACCACTTCCCCAACCATACCTTGTAGAACTATATAATAAACAATATCAAAGTTTATTGTAAAGTTTTGCCGATCCCAACCACTTCCCCTCCATGCTTTTGAAACATTATAATATAAATTGAAACTTGTATTATAAACCCCGTTGTCTTAAAGTCGTTTCCCGATCGCAATCACAACGACCAGTCAATCGTAAGACCTTCTGATCGGCCCATCGCAAATGTTATATATGCACTCCGATCGCTCCGATCCTCCGATCGCATCCCCCCCTTCCGATTACCCGATCGCAAGTCTCCCTCTGATTACCCGATCGCAAGTCTTCCTCTGATTACCCGATCGCTAGATCCTCCAATCACGTCCTCCCTCCAATTGATCGCAACATTCCCATCCCACTCCCTATCTCTGATTGCGATTGACCCCTTGGGCCCCACCATACGGTATGTCCGCCCGTTCATATAATAAAGGGCCTTTTCCTTTATTAAACCTAAATTTTGGTTTCAATTTATATACAAAGGATCGTCCCCCAATCGCATCGGAAGTTTTATATGTACCACCCCGCCCTACTCCTGACTCCGATTTCTGATTGCGATTGCGATTAACCCCTTGGTCCCACCACAATACTTCTGCCCGTTCATAAATAAAAGGCCTGGCCCTTTTTAATATAAAAAGTTTGGTTATATTGATTTATACAAAGGCCATTTCTCCCCAATCGCATCGGAAGTTTAATTACATATATATTGTCCCGCTCCCCGACCCCGATTGCGACTATGTGGGCTTCATCTCCCGATTTCGATTCCCGACTGCAATATGCCTACCCCAAAGTCCCGATTGTGATTGTGATTTCCCTCATTCCCCATCGCATCACAATATTTGTAATGTGTTATTCCCCGCTCCCTCCTCTGATTCTGATTGCGATGGCACCGTTATACAAGCATGTTACAGGGGTTTTATTATATTGTATCTCTCCGCTCCCGCTCTGATTCCGATTGCAATTTTCATATTATTACCGCCCATTTCCCTTCCCTTTTCCCATTTAAAATACATTTTTCCCTTCATGAAAGGCTTAAATTCATTTTATCAGCATTCTATTAAAAGTCAGAGAATAAAGAAATAATGGAAAGCGAAGGAAACGGTCAAAGGCCGAGAGCTTAAAATAAAATAAAAATATCTACAACAGCAGGAAAATAGGATCGGATTACCTATTTTGTCTTCGGTTACGATTCAAAGAGATCTGCATTACAATGTTTCACCTTCTCACTGACCGGATGTAATGCAGCTCTCCCTTTACGGAGAGATTATTGGATCTTGGTCTTCCGTCTTCAGTTATGATTTCTCCTCTTCCCATCGATTTGTATTCCTGCAAAATCTGTCTATTTATTGTAAATGCTAATCATTTGTAAAGGGCTAATAGTCTGAGGTCTGAAAACTCAGAAGTAGGGGAATAGTGTGGCAGTGAGCTCTTCGCTCCGTTGTACAGTTTGGCAGGGAATTAATAAAGTGATGCAGCTCTGATTTGTGGGATTCATGTGGTATGAGTTTTAGCATATGTCTCTTCTTTGTGTTTCATATGTACATTTTTATGTTGCAACATTCATTCATAAACATTTCCAGTTGAATGTTTTCAAGTTAGAAAGGTAGAATCCATTTTATATGCTCTGCCTTGGGGAATCATTCATACTCTGTGTGTTTTCTTCTGTTTGAAAAGGATTCATTTATTATGCCCTTTTCAGCTTCTCAACAGTCTTTCCACTCCATCTTATTTCAACTTGATTGCTAAACATCCTACCTATCTTGCCCCATGAAATACTCTGTGTCTTTGATTTAATTTCTCAACTCATGCTGTCCTTTGTCCCATACATCCCTGAAAATTCAGTCATTTATTAAATACCTCTTTCACATTCATATACCTAGCCTAAAATCAGTTCATTATTTTGTTATTGGATATATATTCTACGGAGAGAGCCCTCTCCTGTCCTTGTAGGGCTAGCTACAAGGCTGAGCGTGGTTTAGTTGTTACCCTGATTTTCCTTTTTCAGCCTGAGGTTCAGATTGGGTGCTAACATCTCTGGCGACTCCACTGGGGAACGACTACAAACTTTTGCATAGAATATTCATCACCCCAGTAATATTTTTCTTGTAAATTCTCGATGATGATATTTCAGAGTTTTCTAGGCTGATATAAATATTGTATAGTAGCAAGTTGACCACACTGGCTTCAAGAAGATATACAAGGGCTAATCCTGATCCAAATCCTCCCCCTGTGTTTCAAAATCCAAATCTTATCCCAATAATAGTCAGAAGACAAGAGGGATCGCTAAGTCCTACACCTATTCTCAGGTCCCATACTTGGCCCAGTGAGTGGTTTTTTGTAGAAGAGCTTTCTTTTGATGATATTTTTGAGCTTTCTTTGTTTAGAAATAAGTCTGAAACTGCACTTGAAGACACGGTTTTAGATCCAGATATTATTGTAGATATTTAAGTTCAGAGAGAAAATTCTTCCATTGCTGACTACATTTTGAATTCTCCTCTGTCCATCACTGTAACTAATATTCCTGAGGTTCCAGAATCATCAGGAGCAGCATTGCCTCCTCCTAGTTCATTAGCATCCTCTTCATTCAACTCCCAGTTATCATCTCCTCCAACAACACCTCCCCCAAATCCTGTAAATCCTGTGGTAAATCTACCCAGAGTCATGGCTGCCCAGTATGCACCCTTGCTTTTGCCTTAGGTTCTCAATGATATGCCTGCTGATTATCAGAGTAAAATTCCTATCTTTGATGCCACTCAGGGCATTACAGCCCAGCAGCATGTTGATAAGATGAATGACTTTTTTTACTTGCATGAAGTAGAAGAAGAGAATGTAGCTACCAGGTTGTTTGTTCAAAGCCTCGGAGGTGAAGTTAGAAAGTGGTTTAGAGCTTTACCAGCTGGCTCAATTCGTACTTTACAGGAGTTACACACGCAATTCTTAGACCGGTGGGAGGTGAAAAATAACCCACTCCAAATTCTGTCTGAATATGAGAATATCAAAAGAAATGCAGGTGAAACTGTGCAAGACTATTGTTTAAGATTCAATGTTGTATACAACGTGATTCCAGCTAACCTAAAACCTCCTGTAGATTCAGCCTTGTTGAAGTTTCCGGATGGTTTTGATGCCGATATGGCATATCAGCTACATGAAAGAGATCCGCGGTCACTTGAAGACATGCAGAAGATAGCAGTAAGCGTTGAAGCAAATCTGCTGGCTAGAAGAGCTCAAGCCAGAGCTGAAAATAAAGTCATAGTGAAAGAGGAAGCCTTCCCTTCGGACAACAAAATGGACACACTAATTCGTACAATGGAAAGGATGGTGGATCGATTAACGATTTCGGACAGACCAGAACCCCAAATAAGAAATCCAAATTTTAGAGGACAGCAGCAACCGCAATTCAGAATTAAACAGAGAGAATAGAGGGCGCAAGACCAAACGGCACCACAGCAGCAGATCAAAACTCTATTTCAGTAGAACTACGTGCAAGGGACTAACTCAGATGACGATGGTCCCCTGTTTGAAACCAATCATTTTTTCACAGCTGATGGTGCGCCCATTTTCCTCATAGAAGACGAATAATACACAGTGGCGACTCCAAACATTTAAGGGGACGAAGATTTCATTTTGGCCAATGAAGTGGTGTTAGAAGAAGAATCTAATGACTACCAGAGAGGGTATATGAATGCTCTATCAGCCCAGCAAAGGCATTATTCTCTGAGGAAAATAAACGTCACAATCAGCCCCATTCAAAAGAGAAAATAACTCCAAATGAAGGACGAGGCACAGAAGAAAGGAAAAGAGTCGGCCAATCCTTCATCCAGCAAAGCACCCACAGCTACTAACACAGAAAATGAAAAAGGCCAGCAGAGCATAGCGAAGGAGCAAACAGAGAAGAAATACCCTCCCATTAAAGAGGTAGAAAAAGCTCCTTCCTTTAATTTAGAAAATGAAATTTCTAAACTCAAAGTGTTTGTGCCCCTGACTGAGTTGGTGAAGAATAGTATATATAAAATTCAGGTGTCTAAAGTCTTGCAAATTGACCCTCTTTCTGATATGGTTAATGTGGAAGATGACTACCCTGAACTTATTTTTGGTCCAGCCACACAAGAGTCTGAAGAAAATGAAGTCCCCCCCTTTTACCTAAGTCTTAGGTTGCATGAGTTTATCTTGCATAATGCCATGTTGGACTCCGGGGCCTCACATAATTTGATGCCCAAAGCTGTCATGGAGAATTTAGGCCTTGATGTTACTAGAAAATACCATGATTTATATTCTTTTGACTCAAGTAGGGTCCATTGTATTGGTCTCATCAAAGATTTAGTAGTGTCTTTAGATCAAATCCCAGCCAAAAATGTCTTGATGGATGTAGTTGTTGCTGATGTCCCACCACAGTTTGGAATGCTTCTATCTAGGTCTTGGGGTGAAAAACTTAAGGGAACCATACAGCTTGACTTCTCTTATGCCACAATCCCTGTATTCGGCCAGTTGAGAAAGTTATATAGGGAAAAGAAAATGAAATATATGATTACTAGCAAAGACAAGCCTGTAAACCATCCCATCAATGCAGTCCACACAGATTTAGAGTCTTTTGTCTTATATTCAGATGGTGGTTTAAATGATGAGGATGTTCAGTTGGTACAAGTGGACGAGATACCTGATATTTCAGAAAATTTCAGAGAGGTCCTCGAACAGCAAGAGGACAAAGCGGCAAGTACTTCTGAGCCTCCGGTCCCCCAGCAGCTAAAAGACAGCGAACAGCCAGAAATCAGCCAAGGTAAAGAGAGGGAAGAAACTAAATTCCAGCATCTACAAGAAGAAGAAGAAGGCCTATAGGGTATGGACTTTGATGGAGCTTTTGGTAAGGATGGAGCAGGCATTGGAATATGGATTCAGAGCCCTGTTTTCCAGCCTGAAAGAGTCCCTAGTAATATTAGAGTATGTGCTTATAATTTGGCTTTTGACTGCTCCAACAATGAAGCAGAGTATGAAGCTCTGATTGCAGGCCTCAAAATCTTGAAGAAGTTGAAGGCGAAAAGGATTTCTATGTATGGTGACTCTAAGTTAATAATCAAGTAGGTGAAAGGAGAATACCAAGCTAAACATCCAAGACTGAGGGCATATAGAAATGCAGTTCTGGACATTTTGAAGACATTCCCAGAGTACACTTTGACAACAGTGCCCAGGATGCAGAATCTTATTGTTGATTCTCTTGCCACTACTGCAAGTAACCTAAAGATTCTGATGAACTCCAACAACAAGTTTGAGATCCATGTCAAACATAGGCCTGTTGTTCCGGACAATTTAAGGTATTGGCAAGTATTTTGGGATGATAATGAGATCAATGCATTTTTACAGGGTGATGGAAAATTCAAGGACACTCCCATAGAAGGTGAGTATGCGGTTGATGATCAAGAATTGGAAACAAACCAGATGGACATATTGCAGCTAAAAGATAATGTAATTCCTAGAGGTCTCATACCTTTAGAGGAGTTGTTTGATCAGGACGATGTGGCAAAGAAGCCAAGCTTGGCACCCACAGAGAAAGGAGTTGAAGATGTGAATCTTGGAACACCCGATCAACCCAAGTTTGTGAAATTGTCAAAGGCATTGTCCCCTAAAGCGAAGGAGAAGTATGTGAAGTTTCTTTCTGAATTTTTTGATGTATTTGCATGGGATTATTCAGATTTGAAGGTGTATGATAAGAACATAATCAAGCATACTATTCTGATCAAGCAGGATCAAAAGACATTCAGACAGAAGCTAAGAAGAATCAATCCGAAGTTGCTGCCATCCATCGAAAAAGAGGTAAACAGATTGTACAAAGCTAGTATCATAGTCCCCATTATATTTTCTGACTGGATTTCAAATTTGGTCCCGGTATGTAAGAAGACTGGAGAAAAAATATTGTGTATAGATTTTCGGAACTTGAATAAGGCTTCCTTAAAGGATAATTATCCACTTATGAAAATGGACCATATTCTGCAGAGATTAGTTGGAGCATCCAGGATGTCACTACTTGATGGCTACTCAGGCTACAACCAAATCTTGGTGCATGAGAAGGACCAATATAAAACCGCCTTCACAACGCCCTGGGGAACCTTCCAGTACACCAAAATGCCTTTTGGACTGAAGAATGCAGGAGCTACTTTCTAGCGTGCAATGGACATCGCCTTTGCCAATGAAAAACATGTTTTTCTGGTTATTTATTTGGATGATTTGACAGTGTTTTCAGGATCGGATGATGAGCATTTACACCATTTGAGAGTTGTTTTTTAGCGATGCAGAAAGTTTGGAATTTCTCTCAATCCCAAGAAGTGTCTCTTCACCATGGATGAAGGCAAGTTGCTGGGGAATATCATCTCCAAAGATGGTATCCGCATCGATCCATCTAGAGTGGAGGCAATTCAACACATAGACCTTCCACGAAACAAAAAGGAGATCCAAGCATTCAATGGAAAGATGAACTTCTTACGTCGATTTATACCCAATCTGGCTGAAAATTTGAGGGAAATGACTAACATGTTGAAGAAGGACAACACTGTCAAATGGAGGGAAGAAGTTTTCAAGTCATTTAATCTGGTAAAGTTCGCTTTGTCCAATGCCCCTGTTTTGATCAGTCCCGACTACACCCAAGACTTCATCATATTTTCGTTTGCATCGGAGCATACTCTAGTTGTTGTTTTAATGCAAAAGAGAGACGAGACTGAAAAGCCAATTTCCTTTTTTAGTAAAACTATTAGATATGTTGCTTTGAGGTATAATATTATTGAAAAACAGGCATTGGCTCTTATCAAGGCATTGAAGGATTTCAGGGTCTATATTCTGCATTCACATACTATAGCATATGTCCCTAATGCAGCAGTGAAGTATGTGTTGATGCAAACTGATCCAGAAGGTCGGAGAGGTAAATGGATAGCAGCCATGTTAGAGTACGATCTGGAGATCAAGCCCACGAAATTGATCAAAGGACAAGGCTTGGCGAAATTGATGGCCCAATCAGATCTGCGTGCTCTAGATATAAACCTCATAACAGCAGTGGCAGAAGATGAAGATGAATTTTTTCTGGTTCCAATTTCAGATATTTTTCTGCAGTCCCCATGGTATTCGGATATTGTCTATGTCCTTCAACATTTGTCACCTCCTACCGGCATGTATAAGAGTAAGGGTAGATCTCTGAAGCTAAAATCTGCAAAATACTACATTTTAGACAGCTCTTTGTATTGGAAAGATCCAGGAGGCGTTCTGCTCAATTTTTTGGTTGAAGAAGAGGCGCAGAAGGTAATGCACAATTTTCATAAAGGCGACTGTGGCGGCCACTTGTTTTGGAAGACTACAGCTAACAAGGTATTGAGCGCAGGATATTATTGGCCCACATTGTTTTTTGATTTATATAGGACAGTGATGAAATTTCATGAATGCCAAATCTTCCAAGGGAAGAAGAAATTGCTTCCACTCCCTTTGAAACCAGTTTCGGTGAATGCACCCTTTCAACAGTGGGGGCTCGATTTCATAGGAGAAATTCATCCCGCCTCCTCAGCACAGCACTGATGGCTATTGACAAGGACAGATTACTTTACGAAATGGATCGAGGCCATCCCAGCTAGGCAAGCAATGGACTCAGTAATCATTCAGTTTCTTGAATCGAATATTTTATATCGTTTTGGCTGACCATGCAAAATCGTAACAGAAAACACAGCAGCGTTCAGATCAAATAAAATTACTGATTTCTGTGATAAATACAACATCATGTTGGGCCATTCAACAGTGTATTATCCACAGGGCAACGGCCTGGCCGAGTCCTCTAACAAATCGCTGATGAATATAATCAAGAAAATGTTGGAGGCAAATAAAAGAAATTGGCACCGAAATCTCATCAACGCACTATGGGCAGACAGAGTTAGAAGTAAAATATGAATAGGTATGTCACTATTTGAGATGGTTTATGGTACTGATGTTGTTTTTCCTACTTCTCTTACGGTTCCAGTTATGATATTATTACAATAGGTTGGCAGTGAAGATGATAACAACCAGCGAAGAATCAATCAAATGATCCACCTTCAGCAAACAAGAGAGGAAGTGTCACAGAATACTATTCAGTTGCAGGAGAAGATTAATAATATCTATGATAGGAAGACAAAAGCATAAAATTTTCAGCTGGATGATATAGTGTTGAAATGGGATGTCAGAAATGAAGACAAAGGGAAGCATGGTAAGTTCGACAATCTGTGGAAAGGACCATACATGATTTCAGCATACAGAGGACAGAATTCCTTCTTGCTCTCAGAAATGGATGGTGAGGATTTCCCTGGAGGAGCAGTGACTGGTAGGCTTTTGAAGCACTACCATGGTTGAAGATGACAGATCAGAATTTATGTCATCATCATTGTATATACCATGTTATTTTTATCAACGTTTAGAGTACACAGTCATTGAAGTTTGGGGCCCAAGGTGAAGGCTATAAAGCTTGGATGATATGTGTATGGTGTGGATTTATTTCAGTTTTTAGTCTTAGTCTTGAAATCAGTGTCAGTCTGCATTGTGTCAGTTTTTCAGTATTTTTTATTCCATGCCCAATGGATAAGGCTACTTGTTCTACGGTGTTCTTGGCACCTCCAAGGTGCTACCATCCCCATTGGATCCAATGTTAGTGTCAGTCTAGTCACACTGCCATCAGTGATCAAAACTACTCTTTTGCATTTGCATATTAGGTGTCTCATACCGAATAAATTTTACCATTCCGCTAGGTCATGGATTCATTGATGGTAGTAGTTTTTTATTATTTTTCCCTCATGAGGTACTTGCTGATTTTCCTTCCTATGGTCTTCAACCATTAGTCACTTTCATTCCCAAAATCATATCAATAGGTCATATGATTGGTCTCATTAGTCTCTAAGTTCTCACCATGGTCAAATTAATGAGTAAAGTGTCAAATAAAGATCAGCAAGGTCATGAGGAAGTCAATAAATACAAAGTCACAGCACCAGGAAGATCAAAGATATCATTTATTCATTTTGATGCAAGTTTCACCTCAAAACCATGTTTTGAGGTGAAAGCATAATACTTTGCCCTTCAGTCACAGTTCAGAAGCTGTCATCTCCGACAAGATCATCACTCTGCCTTTCAGAGAATTTTTTCACAGCATGTTTAGTGCCAAATCATCTTCCAAGCAAATCCATCAGAAAGAGCCTGGAAAGAGCTTTCCAACAGTATTCTACACTCTCAAAACTGACTTCTGGATTGAAATTTATGCTTAAGTGAAGTAAAAGCCCTTATATCCTCATATACCCCCTATTTCCCCATTTTCCCTTAAACTTTGTTTTATTAAAGTTTTATTTCCCAAAAAAATCCCTCTTTTCCCCTTTCCGATTACATAATCGCATTATAATCATTGAAAAACACTTATGTGATTTATGCCAAATCACTTCCCCAACCATACCTTGTAGAACTATATAATAAACAATATCAAAGTTTATTGTAAAGTTCCGTCGATCCCAACCACTTCCCGTCCATGCTTTTGAAACATTATAATATAAATTGAAACTTATATTATAAACCTCGTTGTCTTAAATTCATTTCCTGATCGCAATCGCAACGACTAATAAATCGCAAGACCTTTCGATCGGCCCATCGCAAACTTTATATATGCACTCCGATCGCTCCAATCCTCCGATCGCACCCCCCCCTTCTGATTACCCGATCACAAGTCTCCCTCCGATTACCTGATCGCAAGTCTCCCTCTGATTACCCGATCGTAAGATCCTCCAATCGCGTCCTCCCTCCGATTGATCGCAACATTCCCATCCCACTCCCGATCTCCGATTGCAATTGACCCCTCGGACCCCACCATACGGTACGTCCGCCCGTTCATATAATAAAGGGCCTTTTCCTTTTTTAAACCCGAATTTTGGTTTTAATTTATATACAAATGATCTTCCCCCAATCGCATCGGAATTTTTATATGTACCACCCCGCCCTACTCCCGACTCCGATTTCCGATTTCGATTGAGATTAACCCCTTGGGCCCACCATAATACTTCTACCCGTTCATAAATAAAAGGCCTAGCCCTTTGTAATCCGAAAACTTTGGTTATATTTATTTATACAAAGGCCATTTCTCCCCAATCGCATCGGAATTTTAATTACATATATATTGTCCCACTCCCCGACCCCGATTGCGATTATGTGGGCTCCATCTCCCGATTCTGATTCTCGACTGCAATATGCCTCCCCCAAAGCCCCGATTTCGATTGTGATTGCCCTCATTCCCCATCGCATTGCAATATTTGTAATGTATTATTCCCCGCTCCCTCCTCTGATTCTGATTGCGATGGCACCGTTATACAAGCATGTTACAGGGGTTTTATTATATTGTATCTCTCCGCTCCCACTCTAATTCCAATTGCGATTTTCATATTATTACCACCCATTTCCTTCCCTTTTCCCATTTAAAATACATTTTTCCCTTCACGAAAGGCATAAATTTATTTTATCATCATTCTATTAAAAGTTAGAGAATAAAGAAATAATGGAAAGTGAAGGAAACAGTCAAAGGCCGAGAGCTTAAAATAAAATAAAAATATCTACAACAGCAGGAAAATAGGATCAGATTGCCTATTTTGTCTTCGGTTATGATTCAAAGAGATCTGCGTTACAATGTTTCGCCTTCTCACTGACCGGATGTAACACAGCTCTCCCTTTACGGAGAGATTATTGGCTCTTGGTCTTCCATCTTTAGTTATGATTTCTCCTCTTCCCATCGATTTGTATTCCCGCAAAATCTGTCTATTTATTGTAAATGCTAATCATTTGTAAAGGGCTGACAGTCCGAGGTCTGAAAACTTAGAAGTGGGGGAATAGTGTGGCAGTGAGCTCTGCGCTCCGTTGTACAGTTTGGCAGGGAATTAATAAAGTGATGCAGCTCTGATTTGTGGGATTCATGTGGTATGAGTTTTAGCATATGTCTCCTATTTTTGTTTCATATGTACATTGCTATGTTGCAAATTTCATTCATAAACATTTCCAGTTGAATGCTTTCAAGTTAGAAAGGTAGAATCCATTTTATATGCTCTGCCTTGGGAAATCATTCATACTCTGTGTGTTTTCTTCTGTTTGAAAAGGATTCATTTACTATGCCCGTTTCAGCTTCTCAACAGTATTTCCACTCCATCTTATTTCAACTTGATTGCTAAACCTCCTGCCTATCTTGCCCCATGAAATACTCTGTGTCTTTGATTTAATTTCTCAGCTCATGCTATCCTTTGTCCCATACATCCCTGAAAATCCAGTCATTTATTAAATACCTCTTTCACATTCATATACCTATCCTAAAATCAGTTCATTATTTTTTTATTGGATATCTATTCTACGGAGAGAGCCCTCTCCTGTCCTTGTAGGGCTAGCTACAAGGCTGAGCGTGGTTTAGTTGTTACCCTAATTTGCCTTTTTCAGCCTGAGGTTCAGATTGGGTGCTAATAGAGTGGAAAAGATGGTCAAAATTGTGTAAGATTGACTTATCAAAGAGAGTAGATTAGGAAAATATACTAGTTCCACATGCTCAAAATAGAACCAAAGAGGGAAGCGGGGATGAAAAACAAATTGTGTATCCTAGCCCCGTTTTTTGCCTAGTTTTCATTTTATGAAAAATAATATTTGTGTGCAGCTTGTCATTTGTGCCACAAGTACATGAAAAAATAGACTATCTAACCCTGATTTGATCATTTTTCAATTTCATGTTTTAGATTAGAGAACAAAATCCTGTCAAACAGCTTAATCTTGACAGTCGATCTAGCATAGGTAGAGAGACAAAAGAGTTCATCAGTTTAATCTGAACTCCCGGCGGATATAAGTGTAGCATTAGATAGTGTCGGTTTTCAAAAATATATTTTCAAAGGGTTTCTAGTCCAAATGCACCCAAAAGAAGAAAAAATGTTAGGAAAGATAGTGGGGTAGGTAGAAATATCATTGATGCTAATCATGCTGTCAATTTTCAGAAATAGCATCAAGGAAGAATGGAATTTGCACCAATGGATAAGGCATTGGTCTTCATGAGCCAAAGATCTGAGATTCTGGACACCTCCTGAAAAGGAGCTGACCTCCCCAAATGAAGCCACTGTTAGTCATTAGTATTTTTCACTTGTTGGTGATGACTAGTTGTAACAGTCAAGTTTTCTAGCAGCTGATCTAAAAATTGTCAAATTTTCCAGGTGGAAAACACCCATAAAAAAATTTTCCCTCTTACCTTTCATTCTGCCCATGACGAGATGAAACCTCATTATCAAGTCCTATCTAGCCTCAGCCATACTATCTTTTCCATCAGCTCCAAAGAAAACAGTCCAAATCTGTCTAAAATTCTCCCCTAAGTTAGGTAGTGGCGCTTTAGGCATTTCTCCCTCGGAAAATTATCCTAAAAGCCAAAGAACCTCTATATGTTACAGACCAGTCATAACAGACCCTCCTATTCTGCAAATAAAGTTGGTTATACCCTTAATTCGCGCCACTAATAAACCCTCAAGTCTCAACAATACATGCCCTAAGTCAAAATTGATATTAGGTGGTGTTACAGTGTTTCAATGGATCTTTCAAGAACAGAAGTATGCCAACATTCCCAAGAAGACATTATTTGTTTCCACATGAGAAGACAGCTTCTTCTCAAGTGATTTTGAGCCTGGGATGCAGCTACAGGGCAGAGAGTGTTTTCATTAAGCTCCTGTGATCACAGTCAAAGGTTAGTAAATTATGAATGACAAGAAGAACTTTTCAAATACTAGCCAAACTGCTTATGATGCCTAAAGAAGCACAGAGAAATTTGAAAAGAAGAATTACATGTCTCAGAGAAGTGCTCATCTTAACTATTATCAATTTTTCATTCTTCATTGGCTCAAGCATGAAAAGACAGTGAAAGGAAAAATAACACTATTAAAAACTGATGAGAAGGTGTGACTGAGAGAACCTCCTTCATTTTATAAGTAGAGGGTTGAAGACTAAGAGCGCCTCCTTCATCTATAAGAAGAGGGCCAAGGATAAAGTTGGATCTTTAGAATTAAAATGACTATAAGGCAAATTGTTGGGTACAAAGAGACAACAACTAAGGGTTTCTGAATAAAAATTATGCTAAAGGCAAAGGCAAAGAAGTGGTGCTTTTCAAGGATTGTTTGCATAAGCTCCATTGTTATTGAATTACAATGTGAAGCTAATGGGTTGATCATCAATGAAGAAATATTGTTAAACAGATGGCCAAAATAGTCAAATATTCTTGGGCTCAAACTAACTTCTGCCATCACGTATAAGAGAAGCCACTATCAGTATGATTCATCAAACATTCTTCATTTGGTTGAGACAGAGTTTGAAAGGAAACCAGGAATTTGTCAAAATAGGCCTCCTTCATCTATAAGCAGAGGGCCAGTGCAGTAATTGACTTTAGGGTTTTCACTGACTGAGATACAAATTGTAAGAACAGTAGGGGACAGTTGAAGGCTTCTGAGCAGAGAAATGATGTCAAAAACAAAGGGAAAGCATGAGTACTATAACTATCAAAGAAGCTGACTTATCTCCTATCATAGATCTCTTTCAAAGATAGTCTGGAGCCAAAAAACTGTACAAACCTTGCTGAGGGGTGTAATCTCCTTAAAAAGTTACAAAGACCCATTTACCTGAAAAACAGGCTTGACATTTAGTTTATGTTCCTTTAAACAAAACAGAGTTGAAGAGTAGTTGAAATCAGCTGGGTTAGACACAAGCCAAAGAGAGATAATTGTTTTTCAAAAGGTACTGTTCTTCTTGCTCATGAAGAATTTTCTTTCAAAATTACTCACCATAGTGGACAGAAGGAAATCTGAGTTTACTTTTCCAAAAATACATTGCAACTAAGCACATATGTCCATAAATATGCAAGAAGGATTATGGCATGTGTTTCAGATTCTGGAAAACTTTCAAAGCCAATAATGCATGCCACTATTACAAATGAAGGAATTTTCCTTATGAAAAAAGGTCAAAGGTACCCTACTGTTGCATTTTGAGTAAAAGGAGAGGTTTAAAAGAAGTTCCCTTTTGATGAATAGAGGATGGTAAAGCATGGGTGAATGCAACTGAATTTTTTCACCCACAGTCAGAAGATGAGCTAAAAAATCACCTAACAGTTCGATCAGCTTCACAGTGAGCATTATCACCTTTAAAGCAGCAGAAGCAGAAACTTTCAATTAAGTTTTAAAGAGATAAGTCATATCCTTGCAAAATGGAAAAATATGCTTCACCACTCATTGGTATGTTTTGAGCGGATTTCCCATTTTGAAGATGTCATTAAAGGGTCGGCAGTGGAAGAGTTTCTTTTTTTAATAATAAAGCACAGTGAAAAGAGTTTGACCCTTGAATGATTTTATTACAAGAGGAAAGATTCATATCTACCAAAACTGGCCAGATAGCATGCACAACCTTTTTTCCAACATTATTTAAAGTATGGGCCCCTTATAGCACATTCAAAATCACTCTGGTTTTGTTTTCAAATAAACAAAGGAAGTGGTTCTAAAGAAAGAATCCTTCAAAACACTCACAAATAAAACTCAAGGGTAGTTGGATTTTTGCGTTCAAAAGAGAATAAGGAGACTGTTGCAAGCCATTTGAAATTCTCAAAACACAAGCAATGCCCCCCTTTTGCTGTTCACGAGACCAAAGAAGAATTTTTCGGGTAATTCACAGAATTTTCGGTCTTGGAGACTGCGCGGCGCGCCTATAGAAACACGCAGCACGTTCAAGTGTAAGTTTCCCAAAGGTTTACACTATTGTGCGGCGTACCTGTAGGCGTCGGTCACGACTGCCCATCAGTGACCCGGCAACCTTTCTATTGCGCAGTGTTTTCCCTGTTGAATGTGCCGCGCATGTTTTAAACGCTCAAAGCACCTCAAACGAATCTTGAAGCTGCTCAAATCCTCAAACAAGGGTTGCCATCAATCTACAAGGTATTTTGTTTGCCTCCTTGCTAAATTCAAGCTGTTAAGTGGTGGTGAAAAAAAATGAAACTCATGGTGTAAATCAAAGTGATTTGTGAATATTTCAAAGAAATTTGTTACAGTGGGAGAACGGTGGAAGGTTCATTTTAGCTTCAAAGGACCTAAATTTCCCTAAAAAAGTGCTAAAACCTCACACTCCCTGCAAGACACAATAAACACCATTTTAGTGGTTTTGTCAAGTATTGAGGGTATCCTAACTTTTTTAGCAAAAAACCATAAACTCTGTCAGCTATATGTATTGGTGAAAATAGTGGTAAGGAGGGTTGAACTTTTGTTTAAGGTCCGAAATTTCTGTGGTTATCATTGCCCGACATTGACATAGTGAAAGTGGTGGGTTTATGATGATGTCAAAAGGACTAAAAACTGCCCTCAATACAGTGCTAAAAGCATAAACCAGCAAGTCAAAATATACACAGTAGTGGAGGTTTGTAAAATTGTTAAAGGTGCCTAAACTATGATAGGGCAAAACCATAAACTATGTCAACTATAGTGTAGTGGTGAAAGCAGTGGTAAGAAGGGTTGAACTTTTGTTTAAATTCCGAGTAACAACAGTGATCATACATAAATGACTTTGTTACTTTCGAAAGTCCTCTCTGTGTGGTGAAGAGCAAAATCAGTGCTACCTCTTTATCCATGGAACAGACTGTAGTGAGTGAAGTTGTTATTACAATTTGAAGGTGTTTTGTCAAACTGTGTGTGAGAAACAGTGAAGTACAAAAAGGGTGTTTTTGATTGGGAGGAGTGTTTTGCCTCTGTCTAAATACAAGGCTGTCTTATTTTTATCCAAAACATAAAGGATCCTTGTAAACTTACCCAGCCACACTAACATTTTGACTATGTGCTTGTTATTTTGATAACCATTTGCTGATTGGCATACAAAGGGAAACAAGCAGTGATTTGTAAGGAGCAGAGAGCTGATATTAAAGAACCATTTCACACCGCATTTGATGCATTTCCATTGGTCAAACAGTGACTAACAAAGAGGACAAAGTTGTGTGATTGAGAAGAACTTTCCACAGGCTATTTGAGGTAGGGCAGCAAGGTGAAGAAGAACACACTGATGATATGTAGCACAGTGATGAAGAGCAGTGCCATGAAGAAACTCAAAATAGTGAATAAGAGATGAGGGTTTTGTCAGTTTAAAAAGAGGTATTTTTGTGATATGAAATATTCAAGGATTTGCACAAACCTCTAGACGAAAAACAGAGTTTGTGAAGGGCTTCATGATCAGTTTGAAGGAGCATTTGAAGTAGTGTTTTTAAATCAGTCCCTTTGTTGTTTTAACCACAAAGAAAGCAGTGATTAAAACATGAACAGTCATCATTTCAAATTGAAGGTGTGAAATACATAAAACAGTGGTGTTGAAAGAAATTTGTTTAATAGATTAGAGAAGAAGCAGTGGTTATAAGATGAAGACCTTTGTCAATTGAATGCAATCTTTAAAAAATAGTGGTTTAAAGGCACTTTATCATCTAAAAACAAAGCAAGGCAGTGATATCAAAAAGGGAAAATGTTTGAGGGGAAGGTTTTTGTGCTAAAACAAAGGAGACTTCTTTTCAAGAAGCCACAAACATGTCTTGTTAAAGGCCTCTTGGCTCAAACACTGTACTAAAGAGATGACTTTAGTGATGATGAGTAACAAGGAAAAAAGGCTAAACATGATAGTGATAATGAAGAGCAAAGTGATGGGAAGTGAGGCAGTGATGAAAGGGAACATTATGGCAGCCAACACATAAATAAGCATAAGGGTGATGAAGCACAAAACAGTAAAGGGAAAGAGCATGACAGTCATAAAGAAGGCAGTGAAAAAGACAAACAAGGCAGCCCTCAAGCAAGCAATGATGAGGGCAAGTAAATACAAGACATGGATCATGAAGGTAATTCTCCAAAGCATGTGCTAGCTGCCTCTCCTAGGCAAGGGGCCATGACTTCTTCACCAAAGCTAGAATGCCAAACAACAAAGAAGAAAACCAAGAAAAGCTCAAAACTGCCCAAAGAGGGCGCTCGATGAGAAAAAAGGAGAAAGACACCTTTAGGCTTGGAATTTTTGACCGAGCTTCTAGACATGTTTCTAAAAAGCCTTGAGGGACTTGCTCACCAAAATTGAGCAAATTTTTACATGTTCTTGTTTTTCGACATTTTTGGGCCTAATTGCATAAAATCATGGGCGCCGCCATTTTGGTTTGGAGCATCCTCAACTCTTGACAGTGGTACAATTGGATGCATTAAATTCATGGGCATATACTAAGCAATTTTCAGAACAATTTAAGATCATTTGATCCCCCAAAATGGCGAAAAACACTCGTTTTTTCTACACTCTGCCCCGTTTATTAGCAAGGCTTATTTTTTGGGTTTTTACACACATGCCTGTTTTGGGAGGACTTCTGGTGGTCAGTTGGGATAAAACTAAAAATTTTCAGAAATTATACACTCATAGCTTTCCAACGAGCTATCATGAGCCTCATTTCAACATCGGGAAGGCTTCCAAAAGTTGTTGGCAAATCAGGAGACCTTTTGCTGATGTATTTTTTGAGTATTTTTGTAAAAATTGAACCTTTCAAAACTGATCTTTCCTCATGTGCGTTTAGCTATTTTTGTACATGAGAAGTTATGAAAAGTCAATTTATTTCCATCTTTTAGCATTTTTTAGATATTTTATGAGATATTTTGTGCCTTGGGCTTTGCAAAGCCTCAAGGACAAAATAAGATATTTTGGATAGGCCAATGAGATTGCAAGTTGAAATAAGAGGTTTTCCTCACTTTGGCCTATATATTCCAAAGGCTTTCATTGTAAACGAGGCTGAACTTGATGAATAGAAGCAATATATGGTCATATAAGCTTTGGAAGAAATACTTGTCTCATGCTTTTGGATAGTCTCTTGGATGTTCTCGGATGATGAAAGAGGATTGTTGTTGGATTCCATGACATGGTAGAATGGTATAGTGTCTCTCTCTTTGTTTTGTTTCCTAGTTTTAATTCATAAATCCATGTTATTGCTTGATATAGGACAGTAGAGAACAAATTTGAGACATGCCCATGGAGGCACCTCAAATTTCTTGTTTCTTGATAGATTCCATGTTTTCTTCATTATTAGTCACATTAAAGAATTCTTGATTGCTCTTTAATAACTTAAGGATATTGTTGCTTGTTTCATTCATGGTTTTATGCATGCTAAGTATGATTTATGGTATGCCCTGCTTACTCATTGCTAGCCATAACTCCATCTATGAAATTTCTCTTTGACTGATTAGATTGTCATTTGTTGAACCAAGGAGGTCTTGTTCCGATCTTGCCCTTTGCCTAAGACTATGAAATCTTGTTTTCAAAGTGCCCAATAACTTGAATTACTATCTTTAGGCATTTCGGCATAGTGATTTGAGTTGTTTGTTTATTTTAAGTGTATTTCCCAAAGTCTGATAGCCATTTCCCAAAGTTAGAGAGTTATATATCTCTATGCATGGCTTGAATGTTTATTTCTATGTATTGATTAGCTTATAGTTACATTTCTCGTGATTAACGGTTTTCCCCACCATGTTTATGTCAGCTATTAAACTAGTTATGCTTGGAATCCTTTGTTATTCACAAACTTGATGTCCATCTTACTCCATTTTGCCCAAAGATCCATTTTACCTGGAATCAAATCGGCCCTTCAACAACCTTGTATAACCATCTGATAGCTTTCTTGACCTCTTCAACCCCATAGCCCAGTTGATCTGACATATTTTTACCTATCTTATATCTTTGATCAGTTTCATCCCTCACAACCAAAAAACCAAAACCAAAAAAACCTACTTCATAGCTACCCTAAAATCAGAACACAATAAGCAAACACACAGATATCCCTTACACAAATAGAGAGAGCCCTCTCTGAGTCCATGAAGGCTAGGTCCTTGGGCTCCAAAGACTGGTTTGATGTTACATTGTCATTTGGCTTGCCAATCGGCCAAATCACGGGACCCTAACATAATGGCGATCACGGTGGGACTTACTGAGTACATGACAGTCTAGCAAAATCTTATAGACTCGTTAGTCCTTCAACACTAAACTCACACCATCAGCCTATAGAATCATTTAGAGTAAAATCCTTGTTTCACCAACTTAGCAAAGTGATGAATCAAGTTTAGAACACTCTTACAAACTAGGTTGCACATAAAAACTCAAAAAACCCCAAAACTTCCTTAGATTTGTTTTTGCCAGTATTGGTGGTGGACCATACACATATACCTCAAAACAACTAAAAATCTACTTGGCGACTCCACTAGCCTCCAGTAGGCCTTACTACTTTACTAAACTCTAGGCTACTATCCAATTGAGCCACCTCATCGCCACACTAACATAATGGCGATCATGGTGGGAATTTGAGTCTAAACGAACTTAGATTCCCTAAACATTCCAGCAGCCTTAAGAATACTATCTGATTGACTTATCCCACCCCTCACTAACATAATGGCGATCAAAGTGGGACTTTGAGTCAAAACATCCTAGGTATCCCTTAGGAACCCTCAAATTTTCAGTCAAACTTAGAAGAGTAGAATCTGGTTGTCTCGCCATCCTAGCAAAATGATGACTCAGCTATAGGACACTCTTACAAACCTTAGGACTACATAAAGAACTCAGAAAAAACCAAAAAACTCCCTTAGATTGGTTTTTGTCAGTACTGGTGGTGGACCATACACATATACCTCAAAACAACTAAAAATCCACCTGGCAACTCCACTAGCCTCCAGTAGACCTTACATACTTTACTAAACTCTAGGCTACTATCTGATTGAGCCACCTCATCACCACCCTAACATAATGGTGATCACGGTGGGACTCTGAGTGATATACAAACTTAGATTCCCTAAACATTCCAGGAGCCTTAAGAATACTATCTGATTGACTTATCCCACTACTCACTAACATAATGGCGATCACAGTGGGACCTTCCGAGTTAGTGACAATCTAAGTACTCCTTAGTAACTCTCGAAGTCTCAATCAAACTTAGAAAACTTAAGTTTTGTTTGAAGAGTAGAAGCTAGCTCCTTCACCATCTTAGAAAAATGATGATTCAGTTATAGGAAACTCTTCCAAACCTCATAGGCTACACAAAAACTCAGAAAACCCCAAAACATTCCTAGATTAGTTTTTCCCTAGTTACTGGTGGTGGACCATAGCTACATCTTTACAAAAACAACCAAGTTCCACCTGGCGACTCCACTAGCCTCTAGTAGGCCTATTACTCCACTAGTCCTTATAAAGTATCCTCGAAATGCATTAAGCAATCCCAATCATGCTGATGGTGGACAGCACAATTCAAATCCTCCACCTGGCGACTCCACAACCTTCATTAGACCAAAAGACTCCACTGGTAGAGAACTTTAGACTGATTGAAAAGACACAGTGACCCTTTCTAATTAACAAAGATGGATCCAAGGACACAAAGGAGATATGCTCTGATGAGCAGAGAACATATCTCTAGTTTCCCACACAAAATGCCTAAATACGTAAATTGGATAGAAAACCTACCTATCTTTCGAGATGAAAATGTTGATGACCCATTGTTACACCTCATCAATTTTCATATATATGTATGGAGGTTAAAGTTTGAATGGCATGAGGAATACCTCATGAAAATGTTCATGGGTACATTAGAAGGAAAGGCAAGAGAATGGTATGAAGACCTAGAACCTGGCATCTTGTTTTCTTTGAAGGATTTCCACTTCTATCATTGGCTGAAAATTATTGTGATCAATCTGAAAACCTCATACAACACCTTGTAAGCATTGATGAAAACTTAGGAGATTGGCATCTTGAGGATTATTTAGAGGACATCCATAATTTTATTACCCAAACTAACCATCAAGATGATCGAGAAGAGTTGATCCCAGATGAAATCCATCAAAAAATAAGAGAGGATCCATAAGAGCTCTTTGAAAAGGTTGAAACAAATAACAATCCATATGCCTTTCCTTGTAAAATACAGGAGGACATTCAGCCACAAGATCAACTTCCACAAAAAATGGAAAGAAATTTTTTCCCAATCCAAAGAAAATAGAAAATACCTCCTCCTTTAACTGAAAATGAAATAGATCAGATGTTATCCACTACCGCCTTACCTACTAAAGAAATTGCTCATAAAGAAACAATAGAACAAATTGTTTTTAAGGTTGATATACTTCCTCAAAAATACATTCATCCTTGTGAGCATTCACAAAAGGAAGAAAGACAGCATAGTTCCACCCAGAAAAAGAGAAAGACACCACCCCTTTCAAAAAAAGGAGAAACCAATGAAATCCTAAGCATACAGCCAGCATCCAAACCTTTTTGTAAAGAATATATGTATATGTGTTCTACTGTTGATTTATCTACTAATGCATTTTCTTATACTAAAAGTACAGAACAGACTGATGCTGATACTAAAATTTCTTCTCAAGAAGACCTGGTGCTAAAGAATAGTCCTACTCATCAGGATAATGGCTCACAAACAGGAATCATACACTAAATCAGGGTGTACCAAGATTTCTTGAAGGTAGCATAACATTACTTTCTGAAGTTGCCAAATCAGATAATCATAAAGAGGGAGAAGGGGTTATTTCTCGAAAGAATCCCAAGGTTAGTCAAGTAAAGGAGGGAGTAATCCAAAATGACGACTATTTTTCAAATCCTCTAGGCCAGATATTATTCAAAGACCCCTTTGTTGTTTCCCTAGAAACCTTTTAAGAAGGAGTAGTGTGTTCTACCATGAACAATTCGCTGCAAAGTATGAGGAAAAACTTAAGCACTACTATCCGAAAACAAGCCAAATGGAGGTGGCCTTTTCATTACTTCAGCATCATGAAAGAACTAAAATAGAGTCACCCATGTAATCATCTACTTGACTGGTTACATTGGAAAACAGAGTTCACCAAACAAATGTCTATTGTGTATAGATTAGATTAGGATAGATAGACAGCAATGGAAAATAAGCTCAGCCTTGTGAGCATCTTTTCAGTTCTAGATTGTTTGAAGAAAAAGTGAAAAAGCAGAAAATACAAAAACAGTAAAAAGTAGAAAAGAGGGCAGTTTCTAAAAGCAATGGTACAACCCCATACCCAAATATAGTCATGCTGAAAGTGAGCAAGTCTAAATGTCGCTATTAGTGCTCAAATGTCTTGTTCAGTTATCTAGCCTAATCATAGCTGAACATGTTTTAAATTTATTTGCTGATAAGTTAGTGAGTGGAAAAGATGGTCAAAATTTTGTAAGCTTGACTTATAAAAGAGAGTAGATTAGGAAAAGATACTGGTTCCACATGCTCAAAACAGAACCAAAGAGGGAAGTGGGGATGAAAAACAAATTGTGTATCCTAGCCCCGTTTTTTGCCTAGTTTTCATTTTATGCAAAATAATATTTGTGTGCAACTTTTCTTTTGTGCCACAAGTACATGACAAATCAGACTGTCTAACCCTGATTTGATCATTTTTCAATTTCATGTTTTAGATTAGAGAATAAAATCCTGTCAAACAGCTTAATCTTGAGAGTCGATCTAGCATAGGTAGAGAAACAAAGGAGTTCATCAGTTTAATCTGAACTCCCAGTGGATATAAGTGTAGCATTAGATAGTGTCATTTTTCAAAAATATATTTCCAAAGGGTTGCTAGTCCAAATGCACCCAAAAGAAGAAAAAATGTTAGGAAAGATAGTGGGGTAGGTAGAAATATCATTGATGCTAATCATGCTGTCAATTTTCAGAAATAGCATCAAGGAAGAATGGAATTTGTGCCAATGGATAAGGCATTGGTCTTCATGAGCCAAAGATCTGAGATTCTAGACACCTCCTGAAAAGGAGTTGCCCTCCCCAAATGGAGCCACTGTTAGTCATCAGTATTTTTCACTTGTTGGTGATGACTAGTTGTAACAGTCAAGTTTTCTAGTAGCTGATCTAAAAATTGTCAAATTTGACAGCTGGAAAACACCCATAAACTTTTTTTCCCTCTTACCTTTCATTCCTCCCATGACGAGATGAAACCTCATTATCAAGTCCTATCTAGCCTCAACCATACTAGCTTGTCCATCAGCTCCAAAGAAAACAGTCCAAATCTGTCCAAAAGTCTCCCCTAAGTTAGGTAGTGGCGCTTTAGGCATTTCTCCCTCGGAAAATTATCCTAAAAGCCAAAGAACCTCTATCTGCTACAGACCAGTCATAACAGAACTTCCTATTCTGCAAATAAATTTGGTTATACCCTTAAGTCGCGCCACTAATAAACCCTCAAGTCTCAGCAATACATGCCCTAGGTCAAAACTGATATTAGGTGGTGTTACAGTGTTTCAATGGATCTTTCAAGAACAGAAGTATGCCAGCATTCCGAAGAAGACAATATTTGTTTCCACATGAGAAGACAGTTGCTTCTCATGTGATTTTGAGCCTGGGATGCAGCTACAGGGCAGAGAGTGGTTTCATTAAGCTCCTGCGATCACAGTCAAAGGTTAGTAAATTATGAATGACAAGAAGCACTTTTCAAATACTAGCCAAACTGCTTATGATGCCTAAAGAAGCACAGAGACATTTGAAAATAATAATTACATGTCTCAGAGAAGTGCTCATCTTAACTATTATCAATTTGTCATTATTCATTGGCTCAAGCATGAAAAGACAGTGAAAGGAAAAATAACACTGTTAAAAGTTGATGAGATGGCGTGACTGAGAGAACCTCCTTCATTTTATAAGTAGAGGGTTGAAGACTAAGAGCACCTCCTTCATCTATAAGTAGAGGGCCAAGGATAAAGTTGGATCTTTAGAATTACAATGACTATAAGGAAAATTGTTGGGTACAGAGAGACAACAACTAAGGGTTTCTGAATAAAAATGATGTTAAAGGCAGAGGCAAAACAGTGGTGATTTTCAAGGATTGTTTGCATAAGCTCCATTGTTATTGAGTTACAATGTGAAGCTAATGGGTTGATCATCAATGAAGAAATATTGTTAAACAGATGGCCAAAAGAGTCAAATAGTCTTGGGCTCAAACTAACTTCTGCCATCATGTATAAGAGAAGCCACTATCAGTATGATTCATCAAACATTCTTCATTTGGTTGAGACAGAGTTTGAAAGGAAACCAGCCATTTGTCAAAATAGGCCTCCTTCATCTATAAGCAGAGCGCCAGTGCAGTAATTGACTTTAGGGTTTTCACTGACTGAGAGACAAATTGTAAGAACAGTAGGTGTTAAACACCATGTTGAAGCACACACATGGTGTATGAAGAAGAATAAACACACACACACAAGAGACTCAACACAATGAAGGATAAGCGTGAGGCTTTCTTATTTTCCATTATACAAAGATGTACATTTATAGTACAATGGTGTGACTCTTGGTTTCATATTCCAAGGTCACTTGGACTCCATTGTGACTTTTCGCATTCCACACCTACCCATGTAGGATTAGGTGTTCCAACATCCCCCCTTAATCCGAAGGGGTATGTGTGAGTCCAAGAAAAGAGTTGTAATACAAATCGGCAAAGTATGCATGGCAGCACTTGGCTGAATCAACTCTCTGAAATGTTGGAAAAAGGAGGTGGTTTTAGGATGACCACAAACACTGGAACGCAAAACTTGTTGCAGTTCCCGAAACTCTTCCAAAACTGGCAAGAAGCTGAAAGCTTCTACTAGAGGAATTGTCCCTCATAAAAAAGGGAGACCTTCGACCTAAAAGAAGGGAGGTCTACTACCTATGATGGTTTTAGGATTACCAACAACTCTGTAATTCTTGAAGCATTTCCTGGAACTCAACCAACGCTGGCAAGAAGCTGAAGGCTTCTGCTAGAGGAAGTGTTCCTCATATATGAAAGGGAGACCTTCAACCTAAAAGAAGGGAGTTCTACTACCTTGTGATGGTTTTAGGTTATCCACTAACCAAAGATGATGGTTTTAGGTTATCCACCAACCGAAGGCATGCTCATGGGCATCCGTGTCTCTGGCTACATCTCTGAATCTGGAATGACGAATTGTGGCTCAGGCTTGCTTGAACTGCTGGCTACAACTCTGAACATGGAATGAGAGATTGTGGCTCAGGCTCGCTTGATCTGACATCGAGGCTTGTACATGACCACCATTTTCCCCCCTGTCAGGGAAAGGGTGAGATGATGGCGAAAACTCAACTGCAAGTTTTCTCAATATTCGTGAACATGTTCTGACATGCGACTTAAACATATTCTTGGCTGCTGATGCCCATTTCCAAGAAGCGATCCATCCAAGATGAATCTTTGTTCTTGCAGGAGGCTTGTGTCTGAAGCATATGTCTGAAGAATGGGTGTGCCGACCACAGTGCTTGCATGGATGAAGATCAAAACAGTGATCTTTCATATGGCCAACTCGATCACAGTGTTGGCATTTTTCAATCTGTTGTGGAAGCGGAACAGGATCTGAAACAACTGCAGGTGAACTGTCATACAGGAATCCGGCACTCTGAAATTTAATGGGCTTTGTGTAATCTGGAATATGAAAGGACACATCCTTGTCATATCCAAGACCAGTTATGTGCTTGTTCTGGAAAATCTCTTCCCAAGGTCTGATGATGGGCTTGAGAAGTGCAGGTTGACTTGTTGCATCTGCATGTAAATCTTCTCTAGTACAACGAACTGAATGGGAATCATCTGGAACTTTATCTTCTTGCTGCTGATGGGAGTCAATCTCAATCTTCTGAATAGAAACAGGTTCAGAATGGTGACTCTTTTGCTGAAGTTCGTCTTGCTGAAGCTGAGTTTCCAACTGCAAAAACTCAATCTTTTCTTGTGCATCTAGCAAACAACTCTGAATGTTACATAGAGCATCCTTGCTCATTTTTATCATGTCATCAACATTTGAATGAATGAGGTTATTCAACAACACTAATGCCTCATTTATTTTGGCCATTTCAACAACTTAGGCTCAAAAAATGAAAGGGTGTCGGCTTCAACCGAAAATGCACCCGTTTACAATGTGATTCCACAACAAATACAAATGACTCTAAGGAATTTCCAACTATGGAAATCTCAAAGTACAAAGTGTGCTCCTCAAATGATGGAGGGCAATCAACAATCCAACAACTCAAATACACTGATTCCAACTATGAATGAAGAGGCAAATTCCACTCAAAATACAATGTCAATATCTCTGCAAAAATATTTTGTAAATGTGCAGCTGAAAAAACTTTAAAGCAGCTGAATTTTCTTTAAAGAGTTGTTTTCAATGATGGCAAACTGTCTTCAAATGTCAATTCTTCAAAAAATCACCCTTCAAATCAATGCCACAAATCATTAAATGCAAGACTTCTCTTTTCTCTTCTATGTTTTCTGTCCATTTGCTTTACATGTCATTTTCTCTTCTTGTCTGTTGTTCATTTCCCTTTCCTTTCTCTCTCTGCTGTTTTTTTTTTTTTTTTAATTAATTAATTTTAAATTAATTAAAAAAATAGGAATAATTAAAAATGGAGGGAATTTAATTTAATGGAAGGGGAGGGAACGTTATTATATGGGGAGGGGGCGTATATTAAATAAATTTAAAAAATGAGGGAAGGGAATTAATAATTTGAGAGTGGTGGGGAGATATTAAAAAAAAAATAAAAACGAATTTTAAAAGTGGAAAAAGGGAGGGAAATTTTTAATGGGGTGAGGTATTTATGAAAAGGGGGTCGAATAAAATATATAAAAGGAGGGGGAAAAAATCGATTTTTAATGTAAAAAGGGGGGACGAGTAGTTAATGTAAAAAAAATCGATATTTTTTGTGTTGACGCAGAGCTGTAAAGCCCGAGCGAGAGAGGGAGCGATGGGAATGGTGGAGTTTGCAGTCGAGGGTTGAGTGAATGACGACCACGGGGTATGTGAGGGGGGACGTGTGTGTAAGGGTAGACAGGGAATGGTGAGGGCGGGATAGGCAGAGGAGAGAGGCGTGAGGAGGGCGGGGCTGGTGGAGCGGGGCCGTATGGAGAGAGGGGGGAGGAGACGGTTGTGCCGTGCAGCAAATGGGGAACGCAGGTAGAGCAGGGTAGGGGGATTGGAAGAGAGGTGTCGTAGGCTGTAGAGATAAGGCGTATTGCAGTGAGGAGCATTAAGACGTGAGGTTAGCGGATTGTGAGGGGAGGAGCGTTGAGTTGGGAGGAGCGGGTAGGGTCTGCGCAAAGAGAGCAGGGTCGGATAGGTTAAGGGGAAGCGCAGGGATGGGGCGTAGTGTGTGAGGGCCGAGGGAGTAGAATTTATTTTTATTTATTGATATTTGTAATGCAGGGTGGAGGCGTAGGGATAGCGTCCAGGTGGAGAGGTCAAGAATGAGAGGGGAGGGGGCGTTGGGATGAGTAGAGCAGGGGAGGCCGAAAGGCTTGAAATTGCAAAGAATTTTTTTTTTTTTTTTTTTTTTAAACAGCAGAGTAGAGCAGGAATTCCATTTAAAAACAGCAACAGATTTTTCTTCTTCCAAATATAGAGCAGAATTGATTCCAGCAGCAGAAAAATGGAGAATTCAGAATATTCCAGAAGATTTCAGCAGTAAAACCCAGAAATTTGCAGAGATTTTTCAATGAAAAACTCAGAAATATTTCTTCAAAAAATGCAGAGGGTCATATACTAGCAGAAAATTGGAGAATTTTCAGAGTTAAAGATTTGCAGAAAACTCAGAAATCTCAGAAATTTTCCAATGAAAACTCAGAAATTTTTCTAATAAAAACCAGAAAATTCTTCAGAAACCTTCTTTAAACACTATTTTCCAGCAGCTCAAAATGCAGAATTTAATAGGCAGAAATTGTAGGAAGAAATCAACCTTCAGATGGGCAGTGATGCCTTTCTTCAAAACTAATGCCTGAATGCTGCCAATTTTCTGAATGTTGCTCCTCTTCAAAACACTTCTAAATGGCGGCAAAAACACTGCTGCAAAAACTCTCTAAATGCTACAAAAATGTCAAGAATTTTGCAGATATGCACAGGCCATAGACACAAATGGCTCACTCAATTGAAGCAGGGCCAGAAATCGCTCACTCTTATACCATGTTAAACACCATGTTGAAGCACACACATGGTGTATGAAGAAGAATAAACACACACACACAAGAGACTCAACACACAATGAAAGATAAGCGTGAGGCTTTCTTATTTCCATTATACAAAGATGTACATTTATAGTACAATGGTGTGACTCTTTGTTTCACATTCCAAGCTCACTTGGACTCCATTGTGACTTTTCGCATTCCACACCTACCCATGTAGGATTATTGAAAAGTTCCAACAGAGGGGACAAGAAGGCTTCGAGCAGTAGGCAATGATGTCAAAAACAAAGGGAAAGCATGAGTACTATAACTATCAAAGAAGTTGACTTATCTCCTATCATAGATCTCTTTCAAAGATAGTCTGGAGCCAAAAAACTGTACAAACCTTGCTGAGGGGTGTAATCTCCTTAAAAAGTTACAAAGACCCATTTCCTTGATAAACAGGCTTCACATTTAGTCTCTGTTCCTTTAAAAAAAACAGAGTTGAAGAGTAGTTGAAATCAGCTAGGTTAGACACAAGCCAAAGAGTGATAATTGTTTTTCAAAAGGTACTGTTCTTCCTGTTCATGAAGAATTTTCTTTCAAAATTACTCATCATAGTGGATAGAAGGCAATCTGAGTTTAGTTTTCCAAATATTCATTGCAACTAAGCACATATGTCCATAAATATGCAAGAAGGATTATGGCATGTGTTTCAGATTCTGGAAAACATTCAAAGCCAATAATGCATGCCACTATTACAAATGAAGGAATTTTCCTTATGAAAAAAGGTCAAAGGTACCTTACTGTTGCATTTTGAGTAAAAGGAGAGGTTTAAAAGAAGTTCCCTTTTGATGAACAGAGGATGGTAAAGCATGGATGAATGCAACTGAGTTTTTTCACCCACAGTTAGAAGAGGAGCTAAAAAAGAACCTAACAGTTCAATCAGCTTCACAGTGAGCATTATCACCTTTAAAGCAGCAGAAGTAGAAACTGTCAATTAAGTTTTAAAGAGATAAGGCATCTCCTTGCAAAATGGAAAAATACGCTTCACCACTCATTGGTATGTTTTGAGCGGATTTCCCATTTTGAAGATGTCATTAAAGGGTCAGCAGTGGCAGAGTTTCCTTTTTTAATAATAAAGCACAGTGAAAAGAGTTTGACCCTTGAATGATTTTATTACAAGATGAAAGAGTCATATCTACCAAAACTGGCCAGATAGCATGCACAACCTTTTTTCCAACATTATTTAAAGTATGGGCCCCTTATAGCATGTTCAAAATCACTCTGGTTTTGTTTTCAAATAAACAAAGGTAGTGGTTCTAAAGAAAGAAGCCTTCAAAACCCTCACAAATCAAACTCAAGGGTAGTTGGCTTTTTTCGTTCAAAAGAGAATAAGGAGACCATTGCAAGCCATTTTACATTCTCAAAACACAAGTAGCGCCCCCCTTTTGCTGTTCACGAGACCAAATAAGAATTTTTTGGGAAATTCACAGAATTTTTGGGCTTGGAGACTGCGCGGCGCGGCTGTAGAAACGTGCATCGCGTTCAAGCGGAAGTTTCCCAAAGGTTTACACTATTGCGCGGCGCGCCTGCAGGCGCCGGTCACGGATGCCCGTCAGTGACCCGACAACATTTCTATTGTGCAGCGTTTTCCCTATTGAACGTGCCGAGCATGTTTTAAACAATCAAAGCACCTCAAATGAATCTTGAAGCTGCTCAAATCCTCAAACAAGGGCTGCCATCGATCTATAAGGTATTTTGATTGCCTCCTTGCTAAATTCAAGCTGTTAAGTGGTGGCGAAAAAAAATGAAACTCATGGTGTAAATCAAATTGATTTGTGAATATTTCAAAGAAATTTGTTACAGTGGGAGAACGGTGGAAGGTTCATTTTAGCTTCAAAGGACCTAAATTGCCCTAAAAAAGTGCTAAAACCTCACACTCCCTGCAAGACACAATAAACACCATTTTAGTGGTTTTGTCAAGTATTGAGGGTATCCTAACTGTTTTAGCAAAAAACCATAAACTCTGTCAGCTATATGTATTTGTGAAAACAGTGGTAAGGAGGGTTGAACTTTTGTTTAAGGTCTGAAATTTCTATGGCTGTCATTGCCCAACATTGACATAGTGAAAGTGGTGGGTTTATGATGATGTCAAAAGGACTAAAAATTGCCCTCAATACAGTGCTAAAAGCATAAACTAGCAAGTCAAAATATACACAGTAGTGGAGGTTTGTAAAATTGTTGGAGGTTCCTAAACTGTGATAGGGCAAAACCATAAACTCTGTCAGCTATAGTGTAGTGGTGAAAGCAGTGGTCAGAAGGGTTGAAATTTTGTTTAAAGTCCGAGTAACAACAATGATCATACATAAATGACTTTGTTACTTTCAAAAGTCCTCTCTGTGTGGTGAAAAGCAAAATCAATGCTACCTCTTTATCCATGAAACAGACTGTAGTGAGTGAAGTTGTTATTACAATTTGAAGGTGTTTTGTCAAACTGTGTGTGAGAAACAGTGAAGTAAAAAAAGGGTGTTTTTGATTGGGAGGAGTGTTTTGCCTCTGTCTAAATACAAGGCTATCTTATTTTTATCCAAAACATAAAGGATCCTTGTAAAATTACCCAGCCACACTAACATTTTGACTATGTGCTTTTTATTTTGATAACCATTTGCTGATTGGCATACAAAGGGAAACAAGCAGTGATTTGTAAGGAGCAAAGAGCTAATATTAAAGAACCATTTCACACAGCATTTGATGCATTTCCATTGGTCAAACAGTGACTAACAAAGAGGACAAAGTTGTGTGCTTGAGAAGAACTTTCCACAGGCTATTTGAGGCAGGGCAGCAAGGTGAAGAAGAACACATTGATGATATGCAGCACAGTGATGAAGAGCAGCGTCATGAAGAAACTCAAAATAGTGAATAAGAGATGAGGGTTTTGTCAGTTTAAAAAGAGGTCTTTTTGTGATATGAAATATTCAAGGATTTACACAAACCTCTAGAAGAAAAACAGAGTTTGTGAAGGGCTTCATGATCAGTTTGAAGGAGCATTTGAAGCAGTGTTTTTAAATCAGTCCCTTTGTTGTTTTAACCACAAAGAAAGTAGTGATTAAAACATGAACAGTAATCATTTCAAATTGAGGTGTGAAATACATAAAACAGTGGTGTTGAAAGCAATTTGTTTAATAGATTAGAGAAGAAGCAGTGGTTAGAAGATGAAGACCTTTGTCTATTGAATGCAATCTTTAAAAAACAGCGGTTTAAAGGCGCTTTATCATCTAAAAACAAAGCAAGGTAGTGATATCAAAAAGGGAAAATGTTTGAGGGGAAGGTTTTTGTGCTAAAACAAAGGAGACTTCTTTTCAAGAAGCCACAAACATGTCTTGTTAAAGGCGTCTTGGCTCAAACACTGTACTAAAGAGATGACTTTAATGATGATGAGGAACAAGGCAAAAAGGCTAAACATAGTAGTGATAATGAAGAGCAAAGTGATGGGCAGTGAGGCAGTGATGAAAGGGAACATTATGGCAGCCAACACAGAAATAAGCATAAGGGTGATGAAACATAAAACAGTAAAGGGAAAGAGCATGACAGTCATAAAGAAGGCAGTGACAAAGAAAAACAAGGCAGCCCTCAAGCAAGAAATGATGAGGGAAAGAAAATACAAGACATGGATCATGAAGGGAATTCTCCAAAGCATGTGCTAGCTGCCTCTCCTAGGCAAGGGGCCATGACTTCTTCACCAAAGCTAGAATTCCAAACAACTAAGAAGAAAACCAAGAAAAGCTCAAAACTGCCCAAAGAGGGCGCCCGGTGAGAAAAAAGGAGAAAGACACCTTTAGGCTTGGAATTTTTGCCCGAGCTTATAGACATGTTTCTAAAAATCCTTGAGGGACTTGCTCACCAAAATTGAGCAAATTTTGACATGTTCTTGTTTTTCGACATTTTTGGGCCTAATTGCATAAAATCATGGGCGCCGCCATTTTGGTTTGGAGCATCCTCAACTCTTGCGAGTGGTACCATTGGATGCATTAAATTCATGGGCACATACTAAGATATTTTCAAAACAATTTAATATCATTTTCTACCCCAAAATGGCGAAAAACACTCGCTTTTTCTACACTCTACCCTGTTTATCAGCAAGGCTTATTTTTTGGGTTTTTACACAAAGGCCTATTTTGGGAGGACTTATTGTGGTCATTTTGGAGAAAACTAAACATTTTCAGAAATTAGACACTCAGAGCTTTCCAACGAGCTATCATGAGCCTCATTTCGACATCGGGAAGGCTTCCAAAAGTTGCCGGCAATTCAGGAGACCTTTTGCTGATGTATTTTTTGAGTATTTTGTAAAAATTGAACCTTTCAAAACTGATCTTTCCTCATGTGCGTTTAGCTATTTTTGTACATGAGAAGTTATGAAAAGTCAATTTATTTCCCTCTTTTAGCATTTTTTAGATATTTTATGAGATATTTTGTGCCTTGGGCTTTGCAAAGCCTCAAGAACAAAATAAGATATTTTGGATAGGCCAATGAGATTGCAAGTTGAACTAAGAGGTTTTCCTCACTTTGGCCTATATATTCCAAAGGCTTTCATTGTAAACGAGGCTGAACTTGATGAATAGAAGCAATATATGGTCATATAAGCTTTGGAAGAAATACTTGTCTCATGCTTTTGGATAGTTTCTTGGATGTTCTTGGATGATGAAAGAGGATTGTTGTTGGATTCCATGACTTGGTAGAATGGTATAGTGTTTCTCTCTCTGTTTTGTTTCCTAGTTTTCATTCATAAATCCATGTTCTTGCTTGCTATAGGAAAGTAGAGAAAAAATTTGAGACATGCCCTTGGAGGCACCTCAAATTTCTTGTTTCTTCATAGCTTCCATGTTTTCTTCATTCTTAGTCACATTAAAGAATTCTTGATTGCTCTTTAATAACTTAAGAATATTGTTTGCTTATTTCATTCATGGTTTTATGCATGCTAAGTACGATTTACGGTATGCCCTGCTTACTCATGGCTAGCCATAGCTCCATCTATGAAACTTCTCTTTGACTGATTAGATTGTCATTTGTTGAACCAAGGAGGTCTTGTTCCGATCTTGCCCTTTGCCTAAGACTATGCAATCTTGTTTTAAAAGTGCCCAATAGCTTGAAGTACTGTGTTTAGGAGTTTCGTCATAGTGATTTGAGTTGTTTTTCTGTCTTAAGTGTACTTCCCCAAAGTCTGATAGCCATTTCCTAAAGTTAGAGAGTTATATATCTCTATGCATGGCTTGAATGTTTGTTTCTATGCATTGATTAGCTTAAAGTTACATTTCTCATGATTAATGGTTTTCCCTACCATGTTTATGTCAGCTATTAAACTATTTGTGCTTGAAATCCTTTGTTATTCACAAACTTGATGTCCATCTTACTCCATTTTTCCCAAAGATCCATTTTACCTTGAATCAAATCGACCCTTCAACAACCTTGTATCACCATCTGAAAGCTTTTCTTGACCTCTTCGACTCCATAGCCCAGTTGATCTGACATATTTTTACCTATCTTATATCTTTGATTAGTTCATCCCTCACAACCTAAAAACCAAAACCAAAAACCTAATTCATAACTAGCCTAAAGTCAGAACACAATAAGCAAACACACAGATATCCCTTACACAAATAGAGAGAGCCCTCTCTGAGTCCAGGAAGGCTAGGTCCTTGGGCTCCAAAGACTGGTTTGATGTTACACTGTCATTTGGCTTGCCAATCAGCCAAATCATAGGACCCTAACACTGTATACCTTAGATCACTGGTATTTCATTGTTTTCTTGCTGAGTCTCTGACTTCTTAGCAGAAATCACTTTATGAGAATTAGATCCCATTTTCTCATTTGCAAATCTTTAATAACTTTTTCATTAATTTTTGAACTTCACTTAAAAAACAATAATTGGATGTTTTTGAGTTTTTTCTCATCTCAGCAAAGGATTTCTTATTTTGATCACAAACTAAGAAAAGCGTCCTCAAAATATTTAAAGTTTTGATTTCATATTTAATTCATCGCATTTTTAGATCTTGAAATTAGTGTTTTAGTTTTGAGTGTTATTTCTAGAAATTGTAGTTTTCTTTTAAGAATGTTTGATTGTAGTTTTGATCTCGAAGAATAAAGGGATTTTGTTTTTTGATTAATTTATCATTCTGAGTTCTCATGACATAATATTTCTTTTTGTATGTTCTTGTTTTGAAGGAAAGAACTTTTTTAAAAGATTGCATTTCTAAACTCTTTATTTTACATAGAATTCATCGAAAGGAAATGAATTGTTTCTCATAATAGATGAATTTTTAGTATTTGAGTCGGGTCACTACATATCATCAAAGTTTCACTTTCGCACCTATTGTCCTAAGAAACAGCCTATTAAAAGCAACGCTTAAATTAAAATCAATCTAGTAATTTCTATATTTCTAGGAATCTTTTCACCAACATAGCTTAGGCTATTGTTTTGGAGTAGGAAGTAATTAGCTCTCTGAGACAATTAAAACAAACAAGTAGTCAATCTTGCAGTAGGAAAAATCCAATAGTAGCTTGTACGCTCTGGGAAGCTCCTCCTAAAGGAGTCAAGCATGAGATCATATCCGAACTAGTGAGGTGATCAATTCTGTCTCATTGGGAATGATATAAGATGTGTGCGTATTAACGATAGCAAACCTTGGATTGACCATTGTCGAGGAGCATAGGGTCACTTGTCGGTATACCTTGGATTATGTCAAGGAGCCTTTAAGGGGTTTGAGCTTTGTTACTCTGCCCTTGCGCGTATATCGGATCATAGACTATTCCCCCAGGTATATTTGTTCCTATTGGTGACCTTACTGGCCATAAACTTTAAGATTTTTTCCTAAGGTGACGGTGGAGGAAAGATCCCACTGTACCTGGAGCAGACGTTGACTAGACTCACTTGGACTCTCCGGAGGGTTATCTTCACTTGAGATGGTTTAAGTGGAGAAACTTGCATCGTTATGTTTCGTTAAGCCGATTGTTGGGGTAACTATTCCAACCGCCATTTCTATGTTAAATACCACGATGTTGGATTTCATCACCAACTAGTGTTTTTAGTGTGGGAATTTATTGTTTGTGTGTGGCTTGATCTCCTAGATTTTATAAGCATTTGATCATTTGATTGTCTCCTTAGTGACTTTAGGATTTTTTATTTAAATTTTCTTTGATTGTGTGTGATTAATAATTTTTAATCATGGCTGAATTACCAAGACAATCATGTAGACTTCAGGGGAAACCCCCTGAGTATACACCAAGCCAACTTGAAGGAATGAAAGCTCTAGTACTGCATAGTATCAGCAAAATTAGATCGACAAAACCAGGAGAATCATCCATAATTACTCATCATGCTTATCATGAAATAAATCAATCACAAACAGCAGAATATATTCAAGAGCCCATTTCAATTTCCGAAATCACTGACATTACTTCTCCAACCAGTGAATTAGCTGAAGAACCTAAAATTTCTGAGCCAGAAACTGAACCTGCTGTGTTAGAATCATCTTCGGGATTTGTTACTTCAACTTCTAGTGATCCTAATTCACCTAGAGTAAGACATCACATTACCGAAAATCTTACTTCTGATCTCATATGTATTGAAGAACTTGTTGGTCCAGATGAAGACGTAGTTCTTCCTGAAACCCAAGAAACTTTAAATATTAGAGAGTGTGAATCAATATTCTACAGTCCTTTTAGAACTGACGCTTGGTATTTATCATTGACAGATTTTTTACAAAACGCAGGTCTTACTTATTCACCACCCCGAATTCATTTTTTCCCTACACTGAGAGGTTATCAACCTTCATTAGCTATGTCGGGTGAGTCATCTATGTTTTCTAAATCTCCAGAAACATTTTTATACGGTGGTTCGTTTGTTCCTCTGAGATACCAGTCACTCTCTGGTACCTTCTCAGGAGCAGCTCCTCAATCAATTGAACAAGTGTTATCATCTGGTACGAATGGAACAAACACTGGCACGTTGAACACATAACAAATTTTTATGATGTCTGGAAATATTCCAAATCCTCAACTTCAAGGAATTCAGTTAGTGCCTGGGGGGAAACCTCAAGGAAGTAAGTTACCGCCTGGGGGAAAACCTCAAGGTAGTCAATTACCGCTCGGAGGGCAACCTCAGGGTAATTTTTTACCACCTGGAGGTCAAACTGTAGGACAATATTTCCTGCCTAGGGAGAAACCTCAAGGATAGTACATACCTCAAGGTCAATATCAACCCCAAGGATAATACATACCTCAAGGTAAATATCAACCCCAAGGACAGTACATACCTCAAGGTCAATATCAACCTAGATTACATACATGCCTCAAAGTCAATATCAACCTCAAGGTCAGTACCCAGCTCAAGGTTTTCAACCTCCTTCAGGTCAACCATTATTACAAGGAGCTAGAAATTTTCCAGTTAATTATCAAACTTACGTTCAACCTGGTTATGGTCCTTCATATGCACAACCTTCTATGGGTCAATATCTCAGAATTAATATGGTGTGGGATCAATCTCAAGTTCAACAGACTTTGCAACCCAATGTGCAGTTACCTAATCAACATGTCCAGCCTTCCATTCAAGTCTTTGCACCTGGTTCTGTTCAGCAGCCTGGGCCTAGTACACCTAGAACTCCACCTCAAAATTTTGCTGCTGCTGCAACTTCTATTCAACCTACTACACCTATTTTTGGAGTATCTATAGCTCTTGTTTCTACTACCCCTATATCAGTGCAAATTCCTCAAGTATTTGTGCCACAGTCAGGACCTACAATTCAGACTATGGTCCAGATGCATGCAGGAAAATCTGGTACAAGTACGATTCTCACTAGTCAACCACAATTTACTTATCAACTGTACCAGGGGCAGTATCAATTTGGACATACTACATAGAATCCAACATACCAGTATCAGCCGTATCCTGGGTATACTTATCAAGTACCTCAACAACCCCAATTTGGTCCAGTTAATACTAGTTTTACAATTCCCAATGCGCATCTAATTCCAATATATCCTAGATATCCTCCTCCTGGAACTGGTTTGATCACACAAAGTTATCAAGACCCTAGCTATCGGTTACCATTCATAGCAACTCTAGATTTACCCGATTTATCGCACCTTACGAATGATCCCATATTTTATCTTTCGTATTGGTCGTTGATGCCTAATAAGTTGCCCAGTGTTATTCCAAAGTTTGAAGGTAAGTTAGCAGAAGATCCATCTAATCATGTTATGACTTATCACCTCTATTGTGCATCCAATTCACTAATTGATGATTCAATTCGATTACATCTTTTTCAGAGAACTCTCATTGGACTAGCTGCCAAATGGTACATTGAGTTACCACGAGGCTCATTTAATAATTTTAATGCACTAGCTACTGCTTTCTTAACCCATTTTCAGTTACCTGTCAGATACGACAATGGTACAAAATTGTTGACCTCATTAAAAAAATCTATGTCTACGTACATATCTGATCACATTCATGAATGGCGACATAGGAGACGTTTAGTGAAAGTCTTTATTCTGGATCAAATTTTGGCTGAATGGTTATCAAATCATTATTGCCCAAAATCACTGAATATGTGGCCAAAGGAGGCGTTGTTACAGAAGAGCAAGTCATTGCTCAAGCTTAGTACCTTGACCTTATATATACATAGTCAGGTACTCTGTATGAAAAAATCCCCGATTTACCAAGACCTGGTCAGTTAACTACAACTCCTTCAGGCTCTCAATTCACTGATGGTGTAATTGGTTCTGTTAGCACTAGCAAGAATAAGAATAAATCTTCCAAGACGACTTCTCCTATTATAACTTTACCTGATTCACCTAAAGGAGATTCTTCCAATGAAACTTTCATCGATATTCATGTTGTAGAATCATCTACAGCCAAACCTAAAACTGGTGGTAAGAAGAAAGGTAATAATAAAAACAAAAAATCATGTTCAAAGGATAAAAATGATAAAACTGAACCAACTGATGAAAAATGAAAACCGCATTATCCTTATCTGATCTGTGATGAGGATAATTTTACTAAAGAGTGCTCGCATAGAGCCGAGGTATCGAAATTCATTAAGGGTTTGCCTATACCTACTATCTTGAAGGATCCCTTTCTCGCTCAAGATAGTAACATGATTGGATCTTCCTTGAATACAATAGGAGATATCTTGGTGGTTGCGACGCAATCGCAAGATTATGGTAGTAAAAATATTATTGGTGGTAAAGAAGCAGAAAGTTCTAATTCATCATCAACTACATCTCCCTCAGTTTCTGATCCGCTACAGATCAAGAAACTGAATCCTGACTTAGTAATCAAACCGCCTGCTAAAGGTGTACTTCATAAATCAGCTTTCAATCCACATGCGAGAACTGCTCAAAACTACAATATTGTTGAAGACTTGGTGATTTCCCCTTCAGCAATGTTGGATTTGGAAGTACTGCAATCATGTCCAACCCAAAGAAAATTACTATTGTCAGCCATAGGAGCTGTAGACCTTCAGGATTAAAACCTCATGATCTTCGATTTAGAGAATTTTACACCCCGCATACCCCATCAAATCGCTTTTCAAATTCTGGTAATAGTCAAAAACAAATGTTGCTTTCGTACTGTTGTTGATGAAGGGGCTTCTGCGTGTATCATGTCGTTAAAATGTTGGAAATCACTTGGTTCTCCAACACTTAACCAATCGCTGACTATCCTCAAAGGTTTCGATGGAAGAGGATTACATCTGTATGGTATTTTACAGGATCTACCTATAGAGGTCGAAGGAAAAATTGTTAATCTAGATGTGGAAGTGGTTGATGCCCCTCTATATTACAACCTTCTCTTGGGTCGCAGTTGGTCTTATGCTATGACTGTTATCGCATCATCGGTCTTTCATCTCATAATGTTTCCTCGTCAAGGATAGATTTTAAAAATAGATCAGCTCTCATATTATTCATCCGAACCAGCCACTACTGATAGCATCCAACATGTCGGAAAATCGACTATCCCTTATAAAGATGTTGGAGTAGGTTTACTTAAATATTCTACTTTACTGGGAACTTTCTCGCTTCTTGCTCCCAACGTACCGTCTCCTATTGCTAATATCAATATGATTACATCAAGTACTATTTCCTTTGATGATCCTTGGATAGTACCTTCAGACTCAGAACTGGATTCTTTCAATGGTGCGATGCCTTTGAGTCCTTTTCAATTAGCATATCAGGCAGTACAGTCATTTTCTGATACTCCTTCAACTAAACCTGATCTAATGAATGTGATCAATGAGGAATCACTTTCGATATCAAGCTCAGCTTTGCCATCAATTTTGGATTCTGTTCAACAAGTCTTTCGTACTGATGAGCATATTCGTGAATTTTTATCTATCGAAGAATTACCATGGGAAGATCTACATCATCGATCTTCATTTTTACCTTATCTCGATCATTTCGAAACTGATTTTTCCTCCATTTTTACCACTGATTATGTCAAAGAACCCTTGAATCCTCTCACGAATTTCGACTATGAATTGAACTTAGCAAACATTTCTACGACAGTTCCTATTGACATCTCAGTGAAACCAGGAATTTTTGAAAACATTCATATAGGTGCTTCATGTACGCTAGATGAAATCCAAGCATATAAAGCCTTATTTCAGAAATTCTGTGACATTTTTTCCTAGTCCTATGAAGAAATGCCAGGAATCTATCCTTTAATTGTTGTTCATGAAATTAAAAAATACCCGGACGCTAAACCTGTCCGATAGAGATTACGTCAGATACATCCGCGAAAAGCTGCCGCTATTAAAGCAGAAGTTGAGAAATTACTTCGTGCTGGTTTTATTTATCCAATTCCTTTAACGGATTGGGTATCTAATATTGTTCCCTGTCAATAAAAAACAAGGGACAATACGAGTATGTATCGATTATAGAGATATAAATCGAGCTTTTCCAAAAGACAATTATCCAACCCCTTATATCGATCAAATTATTGACGATTGTGCCAGAAGTGAATTTTTTTCATTTATAGATGGATTTTCGGGCTACAATCAAATCAACATACTCCCTGCTGATGAACCCAAAACAAATTTCATTTGTCCGTGGGGGACTTTTTCTTACTGCAAATTACCTTTTGGACTTAAGAACGCTGGCGCAAATTTTCAGAGGGCAATGTCTTATGCATTTCATGACATTAAACACATTGTGCAGCCCTATCTCGATGATTTACCTGCTCATTCATCACGCAGAACTGATCATCTTACTCATCTACGAGCTATCTTTATGAGATGTAGGCATTACAAGATTCGTCGGAATCCTCACAAATGTGTCTTTTATGTTGAATCTGGATTATTGTTGGGATTTTTTGTCTCAAAGGAAGGCATTCATGTCGACCCATCAAAGGTTGAGGCTATCATCAAATTACCTCATCCTTCTACTCTTCGCCAACTCAAAAATTTTCAAGGGAAAGTGAAATTTTTACGTCGATTCATTCCTAACTATGCTGAGTTAACTAAAGGTTTTACCAGGTTGTTAAAACAGAATATTCCTTTATTTTGGGACGAGATCGTTGATCAATATTTTGATTCTTTTAAACATGCGTTGACCTGTGCACTATTATTGCATCCTCCCAATTATAACCAGGATTACTTTTTATCCTTAGCAGCCTCCAATTCTACGATTGGCATGGTTTTAGTTCAGGAAGATGAATTCCAAAACGAACATGTGATTTATTATCTCAGTCGCAATCTTCATCTGACCGAAACCAATCACATGTGGATAAATTGGCCTTGGTAGCAGTTCAAGTTGTCCAACGATTTCGTCATTACATACTATTGCACAAAACAATAGTGATTTCTGATGATAACCCCATGATGTATATTTTGTCCAAACAACTGCTAGGGGGAAAATAATCCAAATGTATTGTTATCCTACAGGAGTTTGATTTGACATTTGAAAAATCCAAATCAAAGAAATCATTGATATTCGTTGAACTTATGTGTGACTTCCCAAGTACTAACATAGAAATTGTGGCAGAACATTCGATCACGGATGAATCTTTGTTTCTTATCAATACCATCGATCCTTGGTATGGAGATATCATCATTTATCTCCAAACCCAAAATTTTCGGCCTGAACTCTCACGGTCACAACGACGAAAAATCAGTTTCCAGTCTCAGCAATATCATATTGTTGGTGACACACTATACCGTCGTGGTGCGGACTCTGTTTTTTGACGTTGTCTCACTCTTGATGAAGCTGAAAAGGTTTTAAATGACTGTCACTCTAGAGCATGTGGCATTCATATGTCTAGGTATGCCACAGCCCAAAAGATATTGTGCGCTGGCTATTTTTGGCCGTCCTTATTTAAATATTTTATTTCTGCTATCCGAAAATGCACAACTGTCAAATATTTGATCGCAAGATGTGTGCACCACCGTTCCTCTTCGCCCTATCATTGCTATCGGTCATTTTGAAAAATGGGGCATTGACTTCATTACATGTAACCCTCACTCAGCCAGGGGGCATGGGTATATTATTCTTGCAGTATATTATTTTACCAAATGGGCCGAGGAAATGCCTGCATTTGCGGCAGATGGAAAAACTGCAGCTACTTTCGTGTTCAATCATGTGATTTCTTGTTTTGGTGTACCCCAAGTGATAATTACTGACCATGGGAGTATTTTTTGAAACATCATCATGACCGAACTCACTGACCAACTTGGCCTGTGCCATGACAGTTCTACACCATATTATCTGCAGGCTAATGGTCCGGTTGAAGCTATCAATAAATTTTTAGTCACCATGATCAAACGAATCATTGGAATTCATAAATCGAATTGGCATACCATGCTTTTTCAGCACTTTGGGCATATCGAACCTCAGCAAAAACATCGACAGGTTTTACCCCTTTTCAACTGGTTTATGGTTTAGAAGCAGTATTACCGATTGAATGCAAGATACCGTCACTTCAACTAGCCATAGAGTTACTACCAGCCACTTCTAAAGAGGAGAAACATTTTTTGTACTTAGCTCAATTAGATGAGAATCGGCACACCGTTGCATTAGCTACCGAAACTCATGCGAAACGAATGAAAGCTCAGTATGATAGAAGTGTTACACCTCGCATTTTTTCAGAAGGATACCTATTCTTGATTTATGATCAAGCTAACGATAAGCTAGGGGCTGGGAAATTTGAACCCATGTGGCATGGTCCTTATATTTTCAAGCGACATCTTGCAAAAGGGGCCTATGAACTGATTGTCTTTAACGGGGTCTCTTTAGGCAAACCCAAAAATGGGCTTTATCTTAAGAGATATTATTCTTGATTCTTGTGTGGAGATCTTCTCTGTATATTAGTTATTTTCATTAAACTGGTGTGTTGTATATTAGAGAGTGTGCCTAGTTTAAGTGTGCTTTTACTATTATCCTTGCTTATCTGGATCACTCTTGATTCTGCAGATGTCGACGTCCCTTCAAACATACATTGGTTTTGTTGATGGTGCTTGTCGTAGTACACAGAACATTTCTTCCGCAGCTTGGGTTATTTATTCAACCACTAATGAGTTAGTATCTATGCATGGGGTAAGCCTCGGTCAAACGATGAACAATATTGCAGAGTATAGTGCAATTATTGAGTTATTGTCTAAATCCATTTTATTTGGAATTCAAAGTTTGATCGTTAGGTTAGATTCTGAACTCGTTGTATTACAGTTGAATAGAGTATATGCAATCAAAAACCCAGTGTTGTTAAGATTATTTTTTAAAGTTCGCCTCTTGGAACGAGAATTTGATTATATTGAGTATCAACACATTCCGAGAAATTTAAACACTTTAGCTGATGCAGTATCTTCTAGTGTTATAAACAAACATTTACAATAATTAAAGCAGTGGATCAAAATAACATTCGATAACATGTTAAGACATATAACTGGAAATAATAGTAATATCACAGCATAAGAGTAGTGTTTTCAAAAAATATTACATCGTCCTCGATCATAGGTTCAAAACGCCTTATGATTGGAAAAAAGTGATAAAAAAAATGATACAAGTATACAATATCAATCATCCACTATCCGTGGTATTGATCATGATAAAACACTATAGCCATGTCACCTTGCTCAGAAATCTCTTGAACGGTCCCGGAACCCCGATAACATATCTCTGTAAGCGGAGCGGAATGTCATCTATGGTAGTCTCTGGAATATCTAAGGTCAACCACTCCAAATGGTTCTCCAGATCGGTAAGGACCTCTGTTGTTTGATCCTGTGGTGGTGGTGCTGCTGCAGCTGGTTTCCCGTCAAAAGGAAAGAGAGTGGCTAGTCGACATGGACCCACATATGCATTTGAAATTTTTGTCATTAGTTTTGGACGATTCAAAAAACAAAATAAAAATTAGAATTTAGAACATGTCAAAATTATTTTTACCTGACTCATCCCACTGTGTCCCTGGAGGAAGAGACATCTCTCAATCACCACGGAAATCTATCGCAGCATAAGGGAAATCTTCTATCACGAATACTTCGTTATCCAACCAATGAAAGTAAGTTGTGGTGAAACGAACAACCTCGCCACCTTCACTATGATAGGCCATCAATGCAACCCATAAAACCATTCAAGGCTCTTTGACTCTACCATGATCAACTGCAATCAGCTATTGGACCAGTGAGGGAATCCTCTCTAGAGAAAATGTAACCACGATCACTCCATATCCGAAGTTTTTCAACTTCGCATTTTTTTCTCTAGTCAGTTGGCCTTTGACATTGGCCAACACTGCCTCACACTAGTTGAAAATGGTGCCTCTAAAGCAGTCAATGGCAGTATGCATTTGGGATCTTGTAGCGACATGTGGAGTTGCACTCCCACACAACCTAGTTACCGTAAACGCAACCACTTTTAGCTCAAGACGAATAATGGTTTTTATGTTAATGCATTTATCCTTGGGGTCTGCTTCTTCATTGCAAAATTTCCTGAAGGCTAGCGACAGACTGGCCACCTACCCTAGCCCCAAACAAAGAGAGTGGCTCGCCCCTCTTTGATAAGCCAGTGAGAAAGTATATATCTTCCATCTCAATTTCGAGCTGGTGACCTCCAATGATAAAGCATTGTTCTTGTACATCCCATTTGTTGACTAGCCAGGTAAGCAAATCTACCTGAGCCCTCATACCTTGAATGGCCCAAAAGGAATGTACTGCATTCTCTTAAAACGCGTAATGTAGGCAGATGTAACATGGCCGCATCATCAACTTCTTCATGCTCACGTTCTCGCCACTCAAGCATTGTAAATATCCTGCAATGGAAAAATTGAAAGATTAGAAGCAATTTGAGTGGGAAAATTTGGTTTAAATTGGGAGATTTATTCATTTTATTTTTTCTTATGGTGCCTCTGCACTTTATGCATAAAAATAGTGTGTGGATCCACATGTATCTTATGTGTAAGGTGCGGGACCATGACAATTTTTCCTTTACAAAATTTTCGGGGTCCGCAGGTTCCATGTGTTTTACCTGCGGACCCCCGTGAGCGATTTTTTGAACATATTTTCCTCCCTTAAAATCAATTTAAGCCCTAAAATGAAAAATTAAATAGAAAAAAATGAAGGTAAGGATGATATGGATTACCTGGAATTGATCGTTTTCAATTATGATGGGCGAATCTTCCGCAATCTCCTCCGGAACGTTTTTTACCAAAAGCTCTCAATTTTCAATCTGAAGTCAAATGGTAAAAATGATTTACAAAAGCTCCTTTTTATAAGATTTTTTGAAAAAATAAAATATTACTTTTTTTATTTTTCACTTTGAAAAGTGGTTTTCCAAATTATTTTTATCAATCATAAATAGGTATGTTTAATTTTTGAGTTTTTGTGCAAAATACAGGATTTTTTGGGTGAAATGGTCATTTTGACGAAGGAGTATACTTTTTATCACTTTTTCAAACTAGGTAAAAATTATGAAAAAGCGAATGAGTACATTTTTATCACTTTTTTGAACTCGTTAAAACTTATAGAAAAAGCGAAACTACTGAGTATACTTTTATCACTTTTTCGGACTGTTTAAAATTACGAAAAAAATAAATCTTGGAGTTCTCTTTTAAGCCCTTTTCAGACTCTCTAAAGATGAAAATATTGCCGAGTACTTGACCATTCGAACTCGTTAAAGGAAATGAAGAGTCATCCTTTCATTATAATTTTACCCCTTTTCTGGACTGAAATGGAATATTTACGAAAAAGGTATACGTTGACTAATCACGGTCAATAGAGTTCTCTCCTGTATTGTTTTATCCTTTTTCGGGCCTGAGAGACTAAATTTATGAAAAATTACACCCATGGAGTTCCCTTAAGTTTTTCTTCTGACTCCCTAAAATTGAAAAACATCGAGTTTCTCCTATACTGGACTCGTTAAAATTTAACAGTAAAGGACCTGTCGATTACAAACTGGAACGAACCACTCCTTCATAGGGTTCGATTTTAAACTAAGTTGGACTCATCCGAAGGATGAGATTATATAACAAGAAAAGGTTATCCTCCTCAAGCTTGTCAAAAATAAAGAGGTACTTGCCAGAAAAGGTGGGGAAAAAGAGAGAAAACGAATCCATTTGTCACACTTTGTTTAAAAAATAGTTTAGCACTCTTGAGCATGACACTTTTTGTCACACTTCTACCTGGGTTGGGAAAATATTTTTCCTATCAGTTAATCAAACCATATTGAAAGTCTTCAGCCGGTTTCTGGGTATTAGCTTAGGTCAATTGTCACCAAACCATCTGCAGTGTCATTATGTTTTCAAGAGGATAGTTCAAATAAACCATTCATTTGCAAAAATATGTCTCCATTCGCATTGACCATCCCTGAGTCAATCCTTGCAAAATATTTCTACAAAACTTGATCTAATGGTTTCGTGTCGTAGGCTTTCCTATGACGGATCACTTTCTATCGATGACAGCTCATCATCTAGGAATTTGATCTAGAATCCTTTAGTACTTTGGAATCCACGTGCCTTAATGGCAGGTTTCTCGCCTTCGATGACAGGTTGCATCATAGACCTTCGATCGAATGATTCCGTGAAATTTTCGACTTCAGCTCATTCATTCACATTCCATGGATTGTACTGATTACTTTGAGATCCATTGTCATTATTGGTGGTTTCTCTCACACTTGTTAACAATTCACATCATTGACTGGTAATCAAGTGGTTTCTACCATGTTCGACTTCGACACAATCAATCGCATGGATAGAATCATACTAGTTCGGGTAGTGGAAATCAAGACCCTGGATCTAGTTTCAACCATCTAGGCTGCGAGGAGTTTTATTATTCATTATGCAGTAGACTATTCATAACAGATGGTTGCGTCCATACTGTGTCTACATTATTGATGTGATAGTAAAATCATTTCTACATCAGAACAAGTTTTAGTTAGTATCTGTTCTGAGTATGGGAATGCCTACCTCAGCGATGATATCTATATGTGTGTGTGTGTGTGTGTGTGTTTTGCATTGAATTGTTTTACAGGATTCCGATTGGGGTGTCCACAAGCTAATCCTCGAAATGATAAATCACATCACTCTTCGAATACTCTCAAACTTTGCAATTTAGGGGGCAATCTGTTACACTAAAAATTTCACCATGATGTTTTACTGTCTGTATGGGTTCATCATTACTCATAAAATACTCCTTTAGAAGTCTAAAAACATAAAGTTCCTAAAACCAAGCCTTGAAATTGAGAGAAAAGCTTATAAAAGTCATAAAATACTTGTACCGCACTTTCTCTCAGTATTATTTGCGGTGCCGCAACTGTTTTCTCTAGAACATGTGGAACTGGCCACACTTTTTATTCATTTAAAGTGTGGACTCCTATAAAAGGTAAAGTGAAGGCAGAAGTAAAATTTGGAAGCCCAGTTGGTTGAATCTGGAAGCTTCTGGAAGCAATTATTCGATGGAAAGTTCGCTCCTTTCATGTACATTCATCCCTCCATTAAAGGAGCCCACCCCTTGGTATGTGGAACTTAATCCCTTGAAAGAGGATTCTATCCCCTCTTATTTGGAGCTGCAACCTCTTCTCTTTTGCTATAAATTGAGGCCATAGTTCAGCCTCAAGGGGAGTTAGACTTTGAGATTTTTTGAGGAGAATTGCTGGAAAAAACTCAGACTCTCTTAACTGATTATCATATGGGAATGATTACACACTCATGTGTATGTTAGTCGAGAGAGTGCAAAGGCTTGTCAAAGTAGAGGAAATTCTTGTTCCAGACCCCAGAAGGACCTGTACGACATCAAGGCAAACACGGTTGCAAGGCTCCTTCTTTCATCAAAGATAATACAAATGGATCCTGTTTTCTCAATGAGTTGTTTATTTAAATGGCTTATTTCTTGAATTCCTTGATCATCAAGATATGTTTATGGTTTATGAATTAATATATATTATGTAGGTGCTTCTGATTCTTTCATGTTTTTTATTGCAAATCCCAAAAGGAAACGTATTCAAAGCGATAGGAAAGAATACTATGATCAGTGTTGGACTACAGGTAAGTCCTAAATCCTTCATTATAGATAATTCTAGATCAAATATAATCTAGAGAAATTAGTTTACATCTATCTATTTGTTGCTAGTTATCGTAGGGTACTAGGGAGATCTGTCTTTTCCACAAGGACGATTTATCTGTCCAACATGCCATCACCTACAACTCAGTCTCTTTCAGGAACTGCATTATTTTATTGGGAAGTTGCAATGGAGGTCCTAGTGCCCCAGTTTGTGAGTTATATTTCTAATGAGGGGAGAAAACCTTCATTTGGGAGATCTATTGGAGGAGTATCATCCATTTCCATATCAGATCAACCAACTCTTATCAGTCATCCAGTTGGAGAGATTATTCATCCTTAGGGATGCATTTCATCATTTTTTATTTTGTGTAATTTCGGAAACCATTTCTGGGTTGTCTTGGAAATGTGCTTGGGAGATTATATCTCTATTCCCGACACTATTTGAGCATTATATCAATATATCTATATATCTATATTTTCTAGCTGCAATTGTACTCACTGGGACTGTGCTATCTTGTTTCTTTGGCATTTTGTGTAGCAACAACATTTAATGTTTGAGTGTGTTTGAGCATTGGAGGCTTCTCTTGCCTAGCTTGAGGGACTTTTTCATGAAGATATTGTACTTATTTTCTATTTTTATACTTAATAAAATGGATCTATGATTGTCTCATGTTTAATGTATTGATATTCACTGCATTTTTCCAGTTTATGTTCAATATTGTTGCTTTTCCTATTTTGGAATATTACAGTGGTATCAAAGCATAATCTTGGCTTAGCCTGTGGGGCACTACACTTATAAATTTGGAGAAATGGATGGAAAAGAGTTTCCAAAACTTCTTCTCCAATAGATTTAGGATATTTCCAGATACATCAAAGAGATGAGGGTGGAAATACAGAAAGAGACCCCAAGAAGGTCTCAACATGGAGAGAAATCTGACATCTCCTAGAATATGAATCTCAATCTCAGAGGTTCAAAGAGCATCTAAACTTCCAAGGGTTATGTCAGATCAAGGAAAATATAAGACCCAATAATCACAATAGAGGTAGAGGGTACATGTAGAACAATAGTCTCCAACATACTTTGGGTAGATTCTTTCTGCCCACTTTTGATGGGTCACCCAAGTTGGAAATCTATTTCCAGCTGAACCAAGTTTCAGAATGGAGGCCATTAAGATAGCAGCGCTGCACTTTGAAGGTAAGGTTTTTGATTAGTAGTTTCATGGTCTTTCTACATTGGCGCATACCAATGTGATTGCATATGCATAGTTAACTAGGAGGTTGGTGGAAAGGTTTGATCGGAGAGATTCAAAAGCACCCTTTGCTAATCCATCCAAATCCTTTGCATAATTTGGTAGGGTCCACTAAACCAACTACACTCCAGGATGATATAGAGAGGGCTAGAGACTTGAAAAATACCTTACCAAGGGCAAGATCCCCCCCCTCAATAAGATATCTCCTCTCTGTCAAAAGAGAAAACTATGAAGGTTCCTACTTCAGGAGAGAAGCAAGACAAAATATCTCTTAATAATGATGAGGTATTCTCCAATAATAATGAGAAGGAAGAAGAAGATTTTGAAGGACATATCAAAGTTGTAGCAGCAGCAGAAGATCCACCACCACTTGGGGGTGGAGATGGAGCAGTTTCTCCAATTAGAGGAGCCCTTTCATTCTTACAGGGTGTTCCAAAGAATCCAACATGGGGAGAGCAAGGCACAATATAGGAGCAAAATGTGTCAGTATTGATATACAGGGGGACTACCCACAACTTTATTAATTCCCAACTAGTGTGGTGGTTGATTACATTGGGGAAGTTCACCACAGATTGGAAGACTTTGCAGATGGATTGGGAAGATAAGAAGAGTGGCCAACATCATGTGATTAGGGACACGCACACATATTCATCCCAGGAGGTCTTTGCACATAATGTGGAGAATAATTTTTAGAGTGAAAGTAGGGACAAATCAGTCCACTCAGATATACATTCTACTCTAAACCTTGATGTTTCACTACATGGAGGCATTCCACCAGGAAGGCCCCGAGACTAGAAGATGATCAAAGAGTTCTCAAAAAAAGTTGCATCATTCATAGATTTGGCTGAGGAGAGAGCCTTGGGTGAGACTAGCATAGCGCAAAGGGCCTTCAAGGAGGAGAAGAGTATTTATTTGACATTGGTGTTATCAACTTTCACCAAGCCTCTTTCACTGAAAGGTGATGTTTCTGAAATGGAGGATGGCATAATCAAGGTGAAAAGGGGCTACTCCATAGCCTCTGAGAGTCAGAAGATACTTCCACATAGTAAGGATTCTTCCATATATGGCAGAGCATTGTTGTCATTCACACATGCTTTGGCCAAATTTGGGAAGTTTTGGATGTGCAGTGGCTTTGTATTCAAAAAACTTCAACCTTTTCCTAAGCATCAACAACTGCAATGGAGGCCGCAAAAAGAGGAAATCAATATTCTGGCATGTGGCTTTGGAATTAAGCATTTCAAAGAGGGGAGTTATGAGATGGCAGGTACCTTATCATTGAATTTAGCAGCATTTTCATTGAGGAGTATAGAACCATATTGGGAGCCCCAAATATTGGTGGAGTATTCCAAGGATCACTTCACATGTGAGGTGCTTGATGGGAAAGTAGAATATGAGAGGTATAGAGTGGTGGATGGAGTCATCTATTACAAGGATAAGATCTTCTTGACTAGAGATTCCAACCTCAAGAAGGAGGTTCTACATACAACACATGATTCATTACTTCTCGGTCACCAAGGTCTCATGGAGACATATCATACCATTATGGAGAGACTGATGGGAGGGCCTCAAGGAGGATGTGCTTCAGAATATCAGGATACGTGTAGATTGTTGGAAGGATGAGGAAGGGAACAACCATCCTGCAAGGTTGTTACATCCACTTAATTTTCCAGGAGAGAGGTGGGAGAGCCAAACTATGGAATTCATCACTAGCCTACAAACAGTACATGGTAAGAGTTGTGTCTTTGTACTTATTTTTCATCTAAAAAAATATTTTCATTCTCTTTCCATTTATATACAGTGCATTTCTCCACAAGAGGGCAGGCATTTCTTTAGACTTCATGGTTTTTTTAAGACCAACATCAGTAATGGAGATGGCCACTTCTTGTATGGCTTCAGGCATGTATTGTTATATTTTGGGTATGCTTAGTTGACACACAATGTCATTTACTACTTCCAAGTAGGTGGGCAGATGGGCACAACTAGCAAGTGGTTGGGAAACTACTTGCCACATTATGTTCAGGGGAGCCAAACTGCGCTAGTTCCACTTGGGTAACTACTGACACCATTCGAAATTTCACATGACAATTAGTATAATTCTCCTTTGGATTCCATATTGCGATGATGTCCTTTTCACTATATGTGGAATGGCTTGGGAAAGCAAGGTTCCTAGAACCAAAGAGTGGATCCTTAAGAGTTTGGATGCCTTATGGCCTCTTGATGACAACATTACTGCATCCCAGGATCAACAACAGTTCTATGCCATTGATAGATAGTGAGAGAGACAAAATAGAGTGGAAAATTTGGCCTATCATTTCCATCCATACGACCCATCTACATTGTAGGAGTAGGAGATGGAGGAGTTTTTATATGAGCTACCCAGAGCGATCCATATTGTTTGGATGATAACATGGGGATTGGAGCTTCTCATTGGGGTTAATATTCCCAACATTTTTCAGATTCCCTACCTCAAGAAGGCCTCTAGACAACATATAGTTTCCTCCATGGATATCCCACTTCTTCATGATGAGAGCCATTTGTTTTTATCACCAAAGGCTAACTTGCACACTTGGGAGGAGCAACTAGGTGAAAAATTGATTGGAGAGCATTTGGTTCAGTGGATAAGTTTATCAAATGATGATGCTACAAGGGAAGCAGAGGATATTTTGTAGTATCCATCCTTGTGGTAGCTTGAGGACAAGAAACATTTGGGGGGGGAGGACTGTAATGTTCCTAATTAGCTTTCAGCTAGTTGGAATATTATTTTTTCTTTCGATAATAAGATAGATGAATAAGTGGGTAGAGAGACCCATAAATATCTTTAGTAGGAATAAAACCACTTCTCATATGAATGTGGATCATTGTATCAGTTGTATAAATCAACATGAGGTGTGAACGGGGGATAAAGCATGTGGACAGGGTCAAAGTTGACGAAATCAACAACACTATTATGGAGGTAGTGGAGAGTTAATGGAGGACAATAGAGTCATAGAGGAGGAGTGTATGCATGAGAGTAGCTTCTTTAATGAGTGGAACCCAGGGTTAGGAGCCTCACCAGGCATATAAGGAAGAGGATGGAAGCCATAGAAGGCATTCTGATTATGTTTAAGTCTTGGTATTTTATGACTCCTTGCACACTTCATATGTTTAGCGGAGTCTGTTGTGCTTTTTAGCACAAGGGTGTTCCGGAGAGGGAATCCCACCCTCATCCTTGGGGGACTTCGAGTGCCTACTCATGAGAGGTTTATTGAGCATAATTTCTAAATTCCTGCATCAGGCCAAGCTTCAGTCGTCATCCATAGCGCAGTATCTTTCAAGATTGTGTTGTTTGTAGGGCAGTAGTAGTGGAGGAGTGATAGATCAAGTTCTGAGCATTAAAGAAAGGTCCTTGAGCATTATTTGGTAATCTGGAACCATGCCAAGATGCTTCCATCACCTACAACACATCCTCTTTCAGGAACTACGTTATTTTATTGGGAAATTCTAGTGGTAAGCTTAGTGCCCCAGTTTGTGATTTAGATTTCTAGTGAGGGGAGCAGCCCTTCATCTGGGATATCTATTGGAGGAGTATCAGCCATTTCCATATCAGATAAGCCACCTCCTATCAATTATCCAGATGTAGAGATTATTCAGCCCTAGGGTTGCATTTCATCATTTTTGTATTTTGTGTATTTCCCGAAACCCTTTCTAGGTTGTCTTGAAAATGTTCTTGGGAGCTTAGATCTCTATTCCTAGAACTATTTGAGCATTATATCAGAAGATATATATATCTATATTTTCCAGCTGTTTTTGTACTCACCGGTACTACGTTGTCTTATTTCTCTGGCATTTTGTTTAGCAGAAACATTTCATGTTTGGGTGTATTTGAGCATTGGAGACTTCTCTTGCCTAGCTTGAGGGACTTGTTCCTCAGGATATTATACTTATTTCTTGTTTTTATACTTAATAAAATGTATCTATGACTGGCCCATGTTTAATTTATTGATATTCACTGCATTTTTCCAGATTATGTTCAATATTGTTGCTTTTCCTATTTTGGAATATTACACATATAAACGATTTGTTTCCAAGTATGTCAAAATTTCGAGTACTTGATGAGAATTTAGAGGTGGGAATACATTTTATAGCCATAATCAAGTATAAAGTATGCATAATTTTCAATGGTAATAGGCCTCTTAAATCTGCCCTCATATTTCATGGGTTAAGTTTGGAGTAGCAAATATGAATTCAATGTGACTTGCAGGTTGTTATATTAAAGCTCAAATCCTCTTTTAAGATCTCATAATGATTATCCTACAATAAAAAGTGTGTCACCAACACTTTCTGTTAGTATCTACTTCCAATTTAGTTACAATATTGTATTTTCATGTTTTCCATGATATTATAAAGTCCAATGATTAGGTTTTATAAAGGAGAAATAATTATATTAATGTCTACCAATGACTGAAGTAGGTCAGTGGGACTCAGGATTACAATATGTAATAATGGCAAGATAGATAGTGCCCAAAATACCTACTCCTAAAATTAGAACACAAATAAGATAGCAACAAATACAATTTTGTTTTTTTATTTTCTTCTACATCTGAAAAAGAGTGTGTTGAGTATTCTAAGTTCTAATTGTCTAGCTATTTTCTTATAGTTCAATTCCGTTGTATTTCTCATATCATTGACTATGAGAAACATATCTTCTAGTTGTCTAGCATAAGTAGTGATTGATAGTTCTTAGAGGGATTTTTGTATTATTATAAAGGTTTCCATTTTTAATATATCATAGTGGTATTTGTATTTTGAATAAAATGCTTCCACATAACTATTAATATAGCAATATCTACAGGGTATTTATACAAACATGGGTTGCTAAAGCCATCACCATGAGAAAAAAATAAGAAGCTTGAACTGAAAAAAATTTACTGCCTATTTGGGCTACACTGAGAATCCATGCCCATCAAGTTTACAATCCATAGGGAACATAAATTAAAGGTCAAAAAATCCAGGTCAGTTTTCCATCATAAAGACATCCTTATTTTTGGGGTTTGGCCCCTAGTCTTCAATGTCGAGCCCCATAGTTTGGGGTGACTAGTGTCCTATCGATCATTCTGTTGGTCAGTGGCTTATTCCCTTCTAGGATGATGAGTGCCCGGAGATAAGATAAGACATAATAAGATAGTTTTATTAGTGTCTAAGTGACCACAAAAATAGGTCAACATGGCTAAAATTGAGATTCAGATATTCAAGAAAATTTATCATGGTCTGACTCAGGAGGAGGTTATCTATGGAGCTCATTATGTTTACTCAACATGATCAACCTTGTGTTGGGGGCACCCTTAAACCTTGCAATATTGGGCCGAGGGGGGAGATTTGACTCCTAGGGGGGGAAATCAACTTATGTACATGGAGTAACCCCTAGAACAAACTCAAGGAATCATTGTAATGTGTTATATCTAGTTCCAACTTGATAATCTGCACCTGGATCTACAAATGAAGGTTGGAAACTTGACACAGATTATAGCACCACCATACCAAGTAAATTTGTTGCAATTTTGAGCATTTTAAATAAACCTTTATTTCATATTTTTTTTTTATATGAGATATAAGATTTCAACTCCAAATAATTTTCATGTTGTTTAGAACTTAATTACCCAAGGGGGTTTATGACCCAATAGGTTAGACTTCCAGAAAATGGTGGTAGGGAGAAATTGTTTGCAAATACTCTAGGTCCACTCCTAGGCTAATATAGCAGATATAGAATTACCAGAACAGAGGCTCAATACGCTCATTCTACTACAAAAGGGATCATTGGTCTGGGGAACCCACATATATTGAATTGAAGTTGTTGGCCAAGAGGAAGGCTTTACAAAATCAATGAGCAGGTGAAGAATGGATTTTTTGGCTCGGTATAGGGATCCCAGATTTTTTGAAGATGATACAACCAATGCTTCTGCTTAGAGGGAAATTTCTAGGATTAGTTGAGCTGAATATACAAAAAAAAAATTAGGCTTAGCCAAAATTATCTATTCACTAGCTGGCACTTCGTAAACCCTTTGGTGTAATGCCCTCTCCAATCGCAAGAGTTGCCACTAAGTTGCAAAGCCTTGCAGACCAAGCTTGAGTAGTAGATTATCTGGAATAAGTTTATTGGTGTTCTCTATAATCTACTTTTCAGTAATCGATAAATAAATGCCTTCAATTCATACCATCTTTTTCCAGACCTGGGTTTTCAAATAAAAAATTTCAATGCGACTGTGGTTATATCTTGCTTAGGTAAGTGCTTGGTTGAGAATTAGGCAGTAGGTCACTCTCTTGAAAGTACTGACCTACTTACATTAATAACACAGTTCTTTTACTTGTCAATATGAATTTGTACATTGAAACATGAGCCTATCTAGGAAGATGCAAAACAAAGAAGGTAAAAGGACACCTCTGAATTTAAAATTGTATGAAATTTTTATTTATAACTTGAATTTTAAATCATATGAAATGCTATAATTATGTGCTTTGTCACAGGGTTTTTCAAATGTCCTAAAAAATCTAAATTTCCCCCAATTATTAACCCTCTTTTATGCATGTGATAAAAACCATTGAATATTTCAATCATACAGGTCAAAAACCTCTTGCTAAAACTCTTATGAAGTATCTATTTTATTTCCAGTTTTATGAAAATGTTGAAAACCCACATTCCTTGGAAAATAAAATTTTCAAAAACTATTCTAATTTTTTAGGTGTCTTCATTTCACTCACAATATATAGTTTGTTTAACTTCTTTGGCACCATTTTTAATCAAGATATCCAAAGCCTAGTCATTTTTGGCATCTAAATAAGTGTTAAGATATTTTAAACTCTATGTGAGCAGAAAAATTGTTGTGGAATTTGAAACAATCTGACATGACTAGTTCAAATTTTTTGTTTCGCCCATCTATTCTACTCCATAAGGGCATAAAGGAAAGAATAAATTAGGAAGAATATGATAATTAGATAGATAGGAAGAATGAGAAATATCTCCCCTCAGATAAATGTTATGTGCATAAAGAGACAGGAGAACCTTATGCCAATAGTATTATCAACCAGCCAGGATTATGAATTTAAAAAAAAAAACTGAAGCTGAGTTTATCATCCCCACTTCAAATATCTATTTAATATTGTTGATATGCCCTTATAGAGTTACATAACTATTTCCAGATAGATCAAATTATGGAAGGCCTTGAAGTGCGAGTCCCAAATATAATACTTATATATTCAGTGACATGTTTCCATTGTTCTTCGTTCCACACAAATATACTTGGATGAAATGGCAGCGTTATAGCTAGAAGTTAAATAAATATAATTATCTTGAGTAGCCTTTGATGCACATACCATTTGGTATTTCAATACTTTATTGCAGAGGTGTTGTCGATCATGAGTGGTGTGGAGTACATTTGTTTCATCTGCAAATCTTCCAAGATTTTCCGGAGCCACACAATTTCCTTTGTTGCTTCAGTTGCTGCCACATATTCTGCCTCGGTCGTGGAATCTGTCGGAACTGACTGTTTGCGTGATCTCCATGAGACAGCTCCTGATCCAAGACTCATGGTGTAACCTATAGTAGACACCCCTATTTATTTGTTGCCATCAAAGTCTGAATCAGAGTATGTGATCAAGCTGAAGTCGCCTACCTGTGTATATTTGAGTCCAAAGTCTTGAGTCCCCTTCAAGTACCTTAACACTCTTTTTACAGCAAACCAATGTCCTTCACAAGGTTTTTGCATGAACCTTGAGAGGATTCCAACAGCAAATGAAATTTCAGGTCTGGTGGTGGTCAGGTAGATAAGACTTCCTACAAGCTTTCTATACTTAGTTGCATCCTCAAATTCCTTCCCTTCAATAGATGTGAGCTTCAAGTTTTGTTCCATTGGAGTGGTTAAGGGATTACAATCATCCATGCCAAATTTGTTCAAGAGATCTCCAATGTACTTATTTTGAGAAAGAAATATAAATTTAGGATGTTGAATTACTTCAATACCTAGATAGTAATGAACATGACCCAAATCAGTCATTTCAAAACCTTTCTTCAACTCTTTCTTCATGGATGCAATATAGCTCTCATTGTTTCCTGTTATCAAAAGATCATCTACATATACCACAAGATATACAACTGTTTTTCCAACTTTCTTAACAAACAAAGTTGCATCATCAAGATCAAAATGTTTGAAGTCAAGTTTGAGAAGATGCTCGGTCAATTTCTCATACCAGGCTCGTGGTGCTTGCTTGAGGCCATACAAGGATTTTACAAGTTTGCAAACTTTGTGTTCTTGACCCTTTATCACAAATCCTTTTGGCTGGGACATATAAACTTTCTCCTTTAGATCTCCATTCAAGAAGGCTATTTTTACATCCATCTGATGGAATTTCCATCCACTCTGAGCTGCTAAGGCAAAGAGAGTCCGGATGGTGGTCCATTTTGCTGTGGGAGCAAACGTTTCTTCATAATCAATTCCTTCCTTCTGTGCGAATCCTTTTGCCACAAGCCTGGCCTTGTGCTTGTCAAGTGAGCCGTCTTCTTTGTACTTGTTCTTGTAGACCCACTTACAGCCAATTGGTTTCGTTCCCAAAGGTGGATCAACCAGCTTCCAAGTGCCATTCTTTATCAAGGCATCATATTCCTTCTGCATCGCTTCTTTCCATTCATCATGAGAAGCGGCTTCTTTGAAGGAAGTTGGTTCATGATCTGTAGACAAACTCAATTCACAGTTATAAGCAATATCCATATCAACAGGAGAATCAGAATTATCTACATCACCTTTGATTTGTTGAGTGGAACCTCTTGTTCATGTTTTTCCAACCTCATTAGGATGAACATTCTCCAGTGTCTTTGTCAGCCATTTGGGAGGACCTTTCTGAGATGGCCCAGGCTGGTCATTTGACTGAGTTGGGATTGATTCAAGATTCAATCTCCCAATTCTGTCAATCACATCATCCAATGTGTCATCCATGGTTGTTTCTTCATGTGGGGAAGATGATTCCACAGTTTGATTCAATATCGGAATCCCCCCTTCAAGATGTGGAATCACATTATCAAATTCTTGGAAAGACTTTGCATGTGTGAATCTATCCAGGCGATCAAGTTGCCGCTCAAAAACCTTGTCACTCTTGGAAGATTCAAGAAATATGACATCTCTTGCTATTACAAATTTCTTATTTGCTTCATCATAGAGATGATATCCTTTGGAGGTATTGGAGTACCCCAAGAAGATACATTTTCTGCTTCTAGCACCAAGTTTGTTCCTTTGACCCTTGGGTATCAAGGCATAACAGGTGGACCCAAAGACCCTGAAATGCTTTACGGAAGGAATGTGGCCATGCCACATTTCAAAAGGAGTTTTGTTTCTAATTGAACTTGAAGGACACCTATTCTTTATGTAAACAGCACATAGAACTGCATCAGCCCAAAACATCAATTTTACATTCTTGAAAAATAACATGGAGTGGACCATATTTAAAATAGTTCTGTTCATTCTTTCAGCTACACCATTCTGTTGGGGATTATATGGCACGGTTGTTTGATGTTTGATTCCATGTTGACGAAGATAATTTTCAAATTCATTTGAAGTGTATTCTTTTCCATTATCAGTACGTAGAGAGCCAATATGTGTTTGTGCATCATTTTCAATCCATACATGAAAATTCTTGAAAGTTTGAAAAGCATCAGATTTATTCTTCAATAAGTAAATCCAACACATTCTGGTGTAGTCATCAATAAATGTCATCATGTATTTATTTCCGTTTGCAGAAGAAATAGGCATAGGGCCACATAAATCTGAATGAACAAGCTCAATTTTTCTATGTGCTCTGGAGTGTGAATCATGAAATGGCTGTTTGCTATGCTTTCCTAGAATACAAGCATCACATTCCTTAGGTTTTCTAGGAATTGTAGGCAGTCCATTAACACCATTTTTCTTCAACAAACGAAGGCGTTCATATTTTAAGTGTCCAAATCTAGCATGCCATAAAAGACTTGATGGAAATGTACCTTCATCATGATGTGAACTGAATGCAAAGTTTTGAGCATGAGAAGATGAACCTTTCAGCTTCAAGAGTCTCCCTTCTTCTATTCCCTCCATGACAAGTGAGTGATCTGATGCTTTTCTGACCTCTACCTTGCCATCAAACAAGTGAATGGAGTGTCCTTGCTGGCGGATTTGGACCAAGGACAGCAAGTTTCTCCTCAACTCAAGGAGGTATAGAACCTCATGTAGGATATGATCTGGAAGACCAGGCAACTTAAGCCTGACTGTGCCAAGCCTTGATGGCTTGAGTTTGGATTTATATGTGAAATATACTGCTCCATCAACTTTGTCAGTGAATTATTCAAAAAAAAAAATTCTAAATGCAATGTGACATGTTGCTCCTGAATCTAGCAACCAATCATCTCTCCATGAAGTAAATGAAACATCAAACAAGTCTTCAGTTACTCCATTGTTACAATGTGCTAGAACATAATGAGCGGATTCAGGTGCTTTACCTTTTTCTTTGTCATTAGTTTTACCTTTGTCTTGATTTCTTTGCTGCTGAGTTTTAGATTGTCTGCCCCCCTTTTCTTTGAAGTTTCTTCTTCGTCTTCTTCTTCTTCCATCTCTTTCTCTGGATGAATCTGAAGCATGTCTCTTTTCTCTATGTGCCAAGTATGCAGCCTCTTTAGAAGAATAAGGGACTGTCATCTTCTTTTGAAGGAGGAAAAAAAACTTTGCTGGAAAATTTCTCTTGAAGGAGAGAAAACAAAAAAAATTCTTTGCTGGAAAATATACTCAATTTAAAAAGACAAAAACTCTTTGTTGCAAATACTGATTCTGCACCAAAAAAATATATATATATTTTTTGTTGTGTTTGAAAAAGGATTGTATGAGATCGTATTATATGAGAGGGCGGTAATATATGGTGGGAGGGCGGTAATATTTATAGTGTGACAGCGTATTATATGGGAGGGCGGTGTTATAACATATGAGAGGCGGTATTATATATGAGGAGGGGCGGTTTTATAACATATGAGAGCGGTATTAAATAGATAGAAGGCGTAATAACATATGAGGAGGGACGGTGTTATAACATATGACAGCGTATTATATATGAAAGGGGGCGTGAATGTATCACAAAGACCGCGTATTATATCACAAAGACAGCGTATTATGGTGGGAGGAATGGTTTTGACTGTCGTATTGTGGGAATACCGCCTGTGGGAATTGACAGAATACCGCCTGTGGGAATATGCAGTGTGGGATATGACAGCGCTAGAATGGAGTTGAACCATCGTTTGAGCATATTGGAGTGAGGCGTTCGAGCGTATTGTTGACTGTAATGCAAAGGAGGGAGCAGTATTGTTGATAAATGGGGCAGTATATATATAGCACAGTGAACTGTGTTGCAGGCGGGTGTATATATGATGCAGGAGGGGCGTAGGAGGATTATGCGCATAAATAAGGGCGAGTGATGGAGTGAAATGCAGGTGTAGTGGAATATGAAGAGCGAATGGTGTATAGGAGGGCCGAGAGCGTGATAGTTGTATGGAGCAGTTCGATGAAATGGAGTGGCTGTATCAAACCGTGAGGCCACTGTTGTAGTTGGCGTGGGGATGGTGGGGAGAGTTAGCAGTGAGGGGGCGATGGTGTATGGGGAGAGATAGGTTGGAGAATGGGGAGAGGCCAAAAGGTTGTTACAAAAAAAAATGGAATGGGATCTTTGCAGGACTGCAGAGGGGGCTGCAATTTGCAGTGTTTCAGGAACTGCAGGATTGCAGAATCTTCAGGAGCTATAGGAGATGCAAATGTCAGAGCTATGCAGAGATAAAAAAAAATGCAGAATAACAGTATAGCAATAAGTAGGAGTAGAAAAAACTATTATTAAAAACTGACTGAGCAAAGGAGAGGGAGTTACACTACAGGCAGAAATGCCAATAGTGGGACTGGCTCTGATACCATGTCAAACCAGGAGGTAACTCCTCAAATCAGAATGTGTATTAGCTGAAGAATGCATATGTATTTATACATGGAGGTGGGGCTATTGGGATTCATCTCCCAATGAATCTTGTCCTTCCTTATTTCCTAATATTAAAATAATATACAATATTACATATGCACACCCAACCCATAGGATTAGGTGTCAACAAGAAAAGAGATACATATTCATTCTGTCCAAGAATGTGAGCACACTGTATTTGGACTCTGGAGAAACGATCTTGACTTGTATTCCAATATTTTTCAATAAATTCCATTTAGACATGAAAATTTATAATCATCCTCCTTTCTATTTTAAACAACATTTCCAACAAGGACTAGAAATGATGGAAGGACTTATAACCAGGTCTAATGATTCAAGTGATACCATGTAATTCAGGGTATTCAAACTCACATGTATGAGCATATGAAGCCTTGGAACATGATTCCAATCCCAAAATATTGACACAAACATTCAATGCTCGAGAACATAAATCTCAACAACTTCTCTGATACACAATATCCTCTTGTTATTCTATCTTTCCAGTTTTAGGCAAGTGGTTTCTTTGCACTCTGCCATACAACATCCTTCACCCAATCAATTATGTTAGAGTGCTTGAATGCCAGGCTTGGACTCATAAATCCTTAAAGTAATACATGTCCTTAATAAAGGAAAGGTGACTGAAAGTTGTTTATCAAGTGGTATAATAATCTGGGTGCTATTCATGAAAAGGCAGTTTTACTGTATCAAATTACATCAGTGAGATGACCAGTTTCCCAATTTATTCAGCTAGTGTATGAGCTCATAATGCCACCACTTCGCCTTGGAAACAGGTGGCTTTCATGGATGTGTCATAAGCATACCGACTATGCTATAATAGCCCTTTCTTATAAATTGTTCCTATATTTTGCAAGACATTATAATGGGTAAACTCACAAAGCCACATATGGATAAATAGGATATAGGAACTCATGTGGGATAAACATATTCTTCCATCTTGGAAAAATTGAAATAAATAGTCTTCAAAATCTGTTATACTAGTAGTGTTAAACTCTTCCCCTACTCTCATGACTGGCTAATTCTTGTTGAGATAGCTCTGGGACAAGTAATCCCCAGAGACTCACGTGGTGGACTTCCCCACTTTCCTGACTTGGGAGTCTTGGACTCAAAATTGGGACTCGAGAGATGATCCCAAAGATAGAGACCAAAAATATTGACATGTGATTTGACTGATTCATACTTGTTTTAGAGGGAGATTTTGGAGGGAAATGAAGTGTTTGAGGTTAGAATTCTTGATAAAGACATTTCTCCCTCATTCTTTCTCTAGTGTTCCACTATCTCAAGTTGAATAACCAAATATGCTTGTGTTATATTTGCTGCTAAAATCAATCTTGTCTGAAAAGAAGGCAAAGTGCAGGAGGCTTTCAAAATTTAAGAGGACATGTTATTACATGGTGTAATTGAAAATATTGTTACTTATAATTCTCTTATCAATAGGATGTTTTAGGAAAGAAAAGTGCACGAAGCTTTGTAGCTAATAGATGAGATGGAATTGAGGGGTTGTGTTGTTGATGGAATTACTAATAGCATCTTGATAAAAGGACTTTGCAAGGCTGGTGAAGCAGAAAAGGCCTTGTAATTGCTCAAGGAAATGCCTCGGAAGGGTACTATACCCAAAAATATTACATACGACATTTTGATTAATGGAATTTGTAATGAAAACAAAAATTATTGATGTCATGGAGCTTCTAAAGGAAATGCTTTAGAGGGGGTGTACTCCTGACATTTCTACTTATAAGACTCTCATAAACTGTCTTTACAAAATAGGCAGAATTCTGGAAGCGATGGGGCTTTCAGATAAATTGTAGATAGAGGGTGTTAAACCTGCTATTGTCACTTACAAAATCCTAGTAAGGTGTATTTGCAAAGCATCTAGGCTTTCAGAAGTGAATTAATGCTAGATTGCGTTAAAAGGATACATATAACAAAACATCATAAGAAAAGTCAACTATTTCTCATTTGAAATAGAATATTACATAAATATAAAAGTACCATATATATTCTAACTATGGTCATATGAAAAACAATATATGGTCCAGCCTTTTCTATTAAGAAGAACTTTAAAAGTACAAAAGTGCAACTGTTGTAAAGTCTTATTTTCAAAATTTCAAGACCGCTTCTTAAAAGACATGAAGGGGTTTATATAATAAAATAAAGAGTTTAAAAATAGTGATTACATAAAGAGGTGAGGAGGTTTAAACAAATCTCCTTAAATTAATTCAAATTAAAAACAAAAACAGATTTTGGTGGGGTGACTTGCTTCAGGATTGCACCGATGTCTCATAGGCCATTCATTCCTTCAGTTGAAGGCTTTTTTAGCATAGGTTGAACCTCGGGAGGTTGGACTGGCCTTATGCACAACTGTCCTGTATAAACCTCATCAGAAAGTGGAGGCATCATGTAAGAGTAAGTATCTATAAGACAACGCAACATTAGCCATTGGCTATTTGGCTTATCCAAATACTTCCAATACTTTTCCCAGTCCAAATTCCCCAATTTTTTGATGCTTTCCTCTTTTGCCTTGGACATTTTCTTCCAATGTCTTATTAAAATTTTTACAATAGGTAGAGAACCAGGGGGAATCTATCAATAATATTAGCAGAAATGAGATTCTGGCTAATTGTTTCAACAATGTTGTTAGCAACATCTTTGGCTATGCAAATTTCCCTTTCAACTTGTTTTAACTGTATGTCCCATTCAAAAAATAAGATTTCCTTTTTGGGATATTCAATCCTGGGAATATTTACCTTTCGACCATTAGTAATATCTTGGTTGGTGACATACTGTGATACTTTATCATCAATCTCATCAAATGCGATTCTTTATTCCACTACTTGATTCATCAGTGAATCACTTTTTTCACATACTTCAATAATACTAGACAATTTTTGGCAAAAAACAACTGGTTGTTGGGCCAACGGGGTATTCAATTCCAATTCTTCATTCCTGAATTCATCTAATTTGGGATTTATTTCAATTGAAAAATAGTGAATTGCAATTGATGTATTTGAGTATCCTTAGCACCAATTTCAGATTGGTGTTGCAGCTTTAATTGATCTAGGCTCTCTTGGAGCCATGAAACTTGTACCTGTAATTTTTTATTAGCACTATGCTTCTCTGCTTGTAATTCTTGTTCCAATTAAAGGATTATTTCATCATTTTCCTTCACTAACTCTTGAACTTCGTGGCCTTTTCTATGGTGGCAGATGCATATTCTCTTGAGAACTAAGTCAAATGATTTAGATCCTAAGATGGATCTACTTGAGAGTCTTTCCAAACTACTTCCATAGGGACATCTCCGGGAACAAGGATTTGAGACTATTTTGTTCTCCTTCTTTTCCTCTGCCCGCTCATTACAGGTTTATGTATGGGGCTATAAAATATATCTAGAGGTGAAATTTCTTCAATTTTCAATATAATCTCTGAAGTAGGGTAGGCCGGGATGAATTCCACTTGTTCTGTGTTAACTGATTTGTCAGTTGACATAGCAGTAAACGGATTCTAACTTTTACCTTGCGACGTTTCCATTTTTCATTAATGATCAATGATCACCATTTCTTTGTCTCCTTGGATTTGTTGATTAAACTCCTTCCAAACATAATTTAAGTCAAACTTTGGATCTTTGGCTTGCACTCTAGTAGAATTATCTTCTTCTATTTTTTTAAGGACTTCAATATCCTTAGGTGGTTTCTCATGTTCCTGCTCTTTCTATTGTTGTTCCTTTTGAGAGATGGATTGGGATGCCTAGTATAATTAAATGAATCCTTTCCAATCTTTTATTTATTCAATTCTTGAACTGTGAAAGCTGTTGTGGATTGAAGCGTGATTCTTCTAATTTCTATACTATATAATAAGTGTCGATTGACTCAAACAAGTCATAAAAATCATCATCCTCATGCAAAAATGGTCTGAATTTCACTTGAGTTGTGAAATCAAAGGCAACTTGGTTTGGGTCATATTGCCTATTGTAAATTGTAAACAATTTCAAGTGTTGAATTTGATTGACCTATAACCCTGCATGCTTTTATTTTTCTAATGTGTAGACACCACAGTGAATAGGAAAAGAGGGCCACGAAGCATTCTTTGCTTCCTTCAAAAACATAGTCAATCCATTACCGACAGTATGATAAGTGATTTATTTTGTGATAATTTTATCTGGAGCATACAATGGTAGGACATGTGGTCAAGCCAAGCTTACGAATACTCTAACAAAAGTAAAAAATTCGTCACTGAACCATTTTTCAATGGAGGAGAAGTCTCATTGAGCTTCCTTGGATAATCTGGGGTCCTTTTCATTAAATACAACTTGAAATAATGGGAGCATGATGTTGGACGGATAAATCGTTCTTGCGGACAAGACAGATCTCCCTAGTATCCTACAATAATTAGCAACAAAAAGAAAGATGTAAACTACTTTATTTAGATTATATTTGATCTAGAATTATTTATAATGAAGGATTTAGGACTTACCTGTAGTCCAACACTGATCGTAGTATTCTTTCCTATCACTTTGAATACGTTTCCTTTTGGGATCTGCAATAAAAAACATGAAAGAATCAAAAGCACCTACATAATATAGATTAATTCATAAATCATAAACTTATCTTGATGATAGGAATTCAAGAAATAAGCCATTTAAATAAACAACTCATTGAGAAAATAGGATCCATTTGTATTATCTTTGATGAAAGAAGGAGCCTTACAACCGTGTTCACCTTTATGTCATATATGTCCTTCTGGGGTCCGGAACAAGTGTTTCCTCTACTTTGACAAGAATTTTCACTCTCTCGACTAACATACACATGAGTGTGTAATCATTCCCATATGATAATCAATTAAGAGAGTCTGAGTTTTTTCTAGCAATTCTTCTCAAAAAATATCAAAGCCTAACTCCCCTTGAGGCTGAACTATGGCCTCAATTTATAGCAAAAGAGAAGAGGTTGCAGCTCCAAATAAGAGGGGATAGAATCCTCTTTCAAGGTATTAAGTTCCACATACCAAGGGGTAGGCTCCTTTAATGGAGGGATGAATTTACATGAAAGGAGCGAACTTTCCACCGAATAATTGCTTCCAGAAGCTTCCAGATTCAACCAGATGGGCTTCAAAATTTTACTTCCACCGTATTCGAAGAGTGATGTGCTTTATCATTTCGAGGATTAGCTTGTGGACACCCCAGTCAAAATCCTGTAAAAACATTCAATGCAAAACATATATATATATAGATATCATCGTTGAGGTAGGCATTCCCATACTCAGATCAAATACTAACTAAAACTTGTTTTGATGTAGAAATGATTTTACTATCACATCAATAATGTAGACACAGTATAGACGCAGCCATCTATTATGAATATTCTACTTCATAATGAATAATAAAACTCCTCGCAGCCTGGATGGTGGAAACTAGATCCAGGGTCTTGATTTCCGCTACCCGAACTAGTACGATTCTATCCATGCAATTGATTGTGTCGAATTCGAACATGTTAGAAACCACTTGATTACCAGTCAATGATGTGAACTGTTAACAAGTGTGAGAGAAACCACCAATAATGACAATGGCTCTCAAAGTAATCAGTACAATCCATGGAATGTGAATGAATGAGCTAAATTCGAACATTTCACGGAATCGTTCGATCGAAGGTCTATGATGCAACCTGTAGTCAAAGGCGAGAAACCTGCCATTAAGGCATGCAGATTCCAAGGTACTGAAGGATTCTAGATCAAATTCCTAGATGATAAGTTGTCGTCGATAGAAAGTGATCCGTCTTAGGAAAGCCTACAACACGAAACCATTAGATCAAGTTTTGTAGAAATATTTTTCAAGGACTGACTCAGGGATGGTCAATGCGAATGGAGACATATGTTTGCAACTGAATGGTTTATTTGAACTGTCCTCTTGAGCACATAACGACACTGCAGATGGTTTGGTGACAATTTACCTAAGCTAATACCTAGAAACTAGCTAAAGATTTTCAATATTGATCCAAATGGATATCGGTGGCCACCCACCTATTCCATTTGGACTAGCGCCATCAATTCTTGCAGCTCTTCACATTCAGCACAACTTACTATTTTTAGCAGGTTTTCGGGTCCTCCACTCCCGGAGCCGTTTTGGGGCATTAATAATCCAGTTGCATATTGGTGGCCACCCACCGAGTCCATTTGAACCCCCACCATCAGTTCTTTCAATTTTCAAGTTGCAACAAAACTTACTATTTTTAGCAGTTTTTTGGGTCCTGAACTTCCGGAGCCATTTTGAGGCCCTAAACGAAGTTTTTTGGGAAAATGGAGAGAAACATGGGTCCATGGATTGATGTTACTTGTTCAAAAGTTGTACTCCTCGAATAGATCTTTCTAACGAGCTATTTAGCGCGTCAAATGGAGATCGGATGCCAAAGTTACGCCCCCGGGAAGTTGAACCACCAATTTACCCAAATAGGCACCCACAGTTTTGGCACCTCATCTCCTACGGTTAGGTTTTTGGATGTTTCGGATTCGACATTGTTTCTCAACAATAAATAGGCCCTCAAGCCTCATTATAACACAGTTCAGAGGTCTGTAGCCATCACATCTCTTCTCAGAGATTCGCTACCAGCACCCTAGCTATTTTATTTCCATTATGCTTGTAAGCATATTTATGTTATTTGATATTAATGAAATGAAGCATTATTTCTGTTGCATCTCTATGTTCATGGTTATTTTTGTATTCTCTTGTATTCCTGCATAAAATCTGGATCAGTGGTATCAGAGCGGGTCTCTGCTCTTTCTTTGTTTTTCTTTGCATGTCCTCAACGCTGGCCAGTATAAGGATTTAGGCCTGACCGGTTGAAATCCCCGTAAATATCGCCCGCAACCCCGACGACCTCCCATGGCTAAGAAAAGAAAGACGAGGGAGCAGATATCCTATCAAAATACCGTTCGAGGAGGCCCTCGAGAAACAAAGGAACGTGATGATGGATAACTTTGTTCAAATCCTTAAACGATCGCTTCATGATATATGCATTCGAGATTCAACAATGCATCGTAGAGGGCGCGACTCATTCAAGGTATGTGTAAACTGACATTCTATATTTGAAGGAAAATAGATGCGTACGCTCGTAGACATAATAAATTTGTCGAAGGGCATTTCTCGGTCCATGACTTCTCTCGACCAAGAAAATATTATTTTTGCACTCCTCAAAGCCGCCCCCCATGTCAAAGACTGGTGGGAAACCTACCATGAGCAAGAGGGCGAAGGGGAAACCTCTCTGTTCTCATCCACACCGACTTGGAATTCATTCCGAGACAACATCAAGGAACAATATTACCCCGTGGAGAGCTATGAGGACAAATACATCCAATGGACCACGCTGCGGCAACAAAAGGATCAAGATGTGCATGAACTAACGAATCTGTTCCATACCCTGCGCACAAAGTTGGGTATTAAAGATTTAGAGAGACATTTGGTTCTCAAGTAACATGGCTATCTACACAAACACATTCAGGAGGAAATGGATTTCCTCGACATTACATCATTTGGTACATCATATCACTATGCCGCCAAGATCGAGCAGAAATTTAAAGGTATAGCGAGAATGTGGATCCGTGGAATAACAATGTTACCGATGAAATAGGTAACCGCAATGTTACCTACTTTTTTGGTACGTGCTAATCTGACAAAAGTAGATGCGTAACACCATTTTTTTTTTTTCGCACATTTTTGACACTCTAAAATTTTTATTTATGAAGTATGAATATTTGTTTTAAAATGTTAGTGATTTTCATGCTAATTTTGAAATGTATTGATGCAAAAGATTTAATTTTTTTTTTTTTTTTTTTAGAGCGGTGATTTTCATGCTAATTTTGAAACGTATTGATGCTGCATCAACCTCTTTTTTTTAGAGCAGTGATTTTCATGCTAATTTTGAAACGTATTGATACTGCATCAACTTTTTTTTTTTAGAGCAGTGATTTTCATGCTAATTTTGAAACGTATTGATGCTGCATCAACCTTTTTTTTTAAGAGTGGTGATTTTCATGTTGGTAATAAAACACAAACTTAGATAAAAAAATATATATAAAAACAATAAAAAAACCAATAAAAATGTTAAAAAAAAAAATAGCTCATAAAAATAAAAAATTTAAACAAAAATAAATTAAAAAAACAAAAATATTTCAAAATTATATCAAAGGAAATGACAAAATTTGAAGAAAAAAAACACATAATTTAAAGAAAAAAAACAAAAATTGACCCCAAAAAAAAAAGAAAAATCAAAAACATTTTTTTCTAACTTATTAAAAAAACAAAATATTTAAAATTTACAAAAAAAACAATTAAAATTGAAAAAGATAAAGAAAATAAAAAAATTAAAAAAAAAAAAAAATCTATCATTAAAAAACAAAAAAATTAAAAAAACCACGTGCAAATAATTAAAAAACAAATATACATAAATTTAGTGTTTTTTTTTAATGAAACCATTTATAGATTTTAAAAATAAAAAACTAAATAAACGAAAAAATTAAGAAAAACGATTAAATTAAATTAAAATTTAAAAATTTTAATAAATAAATTTTCAATTTTAAATTTAAAAAAATAATTATTCTATAATATTAAATATAAAAAAAATTAAACAAATTGAATTAAAAAAATAATTTAAAATATTTTGAAATTCAAATTTTTTAAAAATAAAATAAAATTAAAATAAAAATATTAAAAAAAAAAAAAAAAAAATCAAATAAAAAATAGTTGTATATATATATATATTAAAAATTAAAAAAAAAGAATTTTATTTTAAATAAAAATATTAAATTAAAAAATTTATTTTTGAAATTATTAAAAAAAAATTCCTGATGGATGACATCTCGGTTAAGAGGCCTGTGCCTGGTTCAAAAACCAAGGCGGTTCACCTGGGGTGGCCACATGGCCCCCTATGGTGTCATTAATGCTAAGTTCATTAATCCAAAGCGATGGATATTAACTCCTCCTTGCCGTCAATCGCTCTGTCCTGCTCGGCACACCAGACTTCAAATGGAGCACCATTGCTCGCATTCTTCCGATTGCTTTGGCTCTGCTCACCGCCCTTCGTCGCCTCTACGCTCTCATTGCCCGGGCGGCTGTGCAATTGGTGGGACTCGCATAGCTACAGGACGCAGGTGCTCTCTGCAATGCTGTTTGGATACGATTCCCGGCTATCACTTCTCAAATATATGCCCAGGCTCAGGCAAAGAATGTCTTGCAGGAAAGGGGCCTCTCGAGGCAGGTCCATGAGTGAGCGACCCTCCAATTCTAATGTCGACTCCTCCATGGAACATGCTGAAAGGCGTCCCATTCCTCTTTATGTTGATCCTGCTGGCCGTCTCCATGAGAGCGTTGCCCCAGCGCCTCCACAGCCATCGCACCCGCCTCGTGCCCCTGTTCTGACTACACTGTCTCCTCCCCCGCTTCAGGCTTCCGCCCCACCTTCTCGCCCTGGCAGTCATTACCTCCGGCAATCAACGCAACACGCTGAGCTGCGTTTCGATTGCGCCCTCAATCGGCCTTCCATTACTGCCCTAATCACGATTTCTCTTCGCGAAGAGTCCACTCTCCCTCCTGTTCAGCCGCTTGACCCTGTGCTTTCTCCTTCCAAGCCTATCTTCGAGCCCCCCTCTGGTCCTGCACCCGGTCCTCACTCGCACTCTCCCGGAATTCCTTTTGCCTCTGTCCCTGCTCATCTGGGACAGGCGCACATGCAGATGGAAGCTGGTCCGTGAGGAGAAGATGCTGACAAGAATGCTGAAGCGGATTCGGAAGAACACTATGGCTGCAGAATTGAGGAAGAGAATCTCGACTCAGACTAAGTGCTCTCCCTCTTCCAGGACCAATTCTCAGTATGAATTATGCTCTAGAATTTTTGATAAATTTATGTTTTCAATGGTCACTCACAGCAGACAAAGCTGCATGTATCTTTTGGCTCTTTTTAGTTTTGTTAATCCGTGTGTAAGTGACTCTGCGCCGGTTTCCCAGTTCCTGGGCGGTGTCAACTCTGATAAAAGAGCTGGTTTCCCGCTAATGGGCAGTTCTATAGCTAGACAGAAAGTGGACATCAAGCCCGGTCTCAGGCTTCCTCAGCTGAGCCGTGGCAGTTTTGTACTTTTATGTTCATAATAGAAATAGAGTAATTTAGAAAAAAAAAAAAAAAAATTAATAAAAATCAATTAAAAAAAAACAAATTAAAAAAAATTAATTAAAAAAAAAAAAAAAAAAAATTTAAAAACGACTTTCTCCCCACTGTTGCCTATTCCGCTAACATATACCCTTATACTACAATTAATTACGTACGTTAGTTTTTTTTTTTTTTTTTTTTTTTTTTTTTAATTAATTTTTTTTAATTTGTTTTTTTTTAATTTTTTTTTTTTTAATTGATTTTTTTTTAATTTTTTTTTTTTTTAATTTCAAAATATTATTATCTTTTAAATTATTTAAAATAAAATTCATTTTGTTTTAATTTTTTTAATTTTGTTATTTTTTTGTTTTAAATTTATTATTATTTTTGTTTTGGTTAATAATTTTTATTAAATTTTGCCATTTTTTTTATTTAATTGATTTTTTTTTTTAATTTCATAATTTTATATATTTTACGTTTAGTTTTTTAATATAATTTTATAAAATTCAATAAATTTTATATATATTTTTTTAATTTATTTGGATTTAATATTTTTTTTAAATGTTTTACTTTTTTATTTTTATTTTTTTGTTAATTACATAACATTTTTATATTTTTTTATTTCAATTAAAATTGTGTATTTAAAATTAGAATTTTTTTTAATGAAACTTAATTTTTTTAAATTATTTTTTTTATATTTTTTTTTATTTAATATATTTTTTTTTTTCAATTTTCCATTTTTAATTGATTTTTAAAGTTTTTAAAGTTTTTCGTTTAATAATATTTTTTTTTCTTTTATATTTAAAATTTATTTTTTCTTTCAAAATTTATTTGTTTATTCATTTATTTATTAAAATTTAATATTTTTGTTTTTAAATTTAATTTGTTATTTTAATATCAACCTTTTTTTTTTTAATTTAATAAAATTTGATGTATATACCTATTTTAATTTAAGTTCATATATATATATTTCATTTTTTATAATTTAAATTTAATTTATTTTTTATAGTTTATTTGTTTTTTTAATATATTTTGTTTTAAATTTAATATTTTCATTGTATTTTATTTTTATTTTTTATTTTTAATTAATTTTTATTTTTTTTTTCCTTTTAATTTGAATAGTGTTTTTTTTTTAATTTTGAATTTTTAAATTTATTAAAATTTAATATATTTCTTTAAATTTAATTATTTGTTTTAAATTTTTTTTTCTTTTTTTAAATTTAATAAGTATTTTCTTTTTCTTTTTTAAATTTAATTTCTATATTTTATTTTTTATATTTTCCTTCTTTTTTTAACTTGTTTTTTTTTTTAATTTAATATTTTTATTTTGTTTTTATTTTTATTTTTTAATTTCTATATTTTTTTAAATTTTAATCTTAATTTTTTTTTGGTTTATTTTTTATTTTTATTTTCCTTAAATTTTAGGTTTTTTTTAATGATTGAATTAAAATTTTTACTTTGTTTTTATTTTTATTTTTTTTTATCTTCATATATTTTTAAATTTTAAGCTTTTAAATGTTTTTATTTTTTAAATTTATTTTTTTTCTTAAATTTTAGGTTTTTTTTAATGTTTGAATTTTAAAAATTAAAAAATGTTACTTCTATTTTTAAAAATGCCAAAAGTATGACACAATTTTTTTTTTGTTATTCCAGCATCAAGTGGTTTTGTTTTGAGGGTGTTTTTTCAATCCTTTTTTCAAGAAACAATTTTGTTTTTACCATAATTTTATAAAATGTTGAAATTTGACCTTAAAAAAAAATGAAGTGCGTTCTGGAAGACACACTTTTTTTTTGGGGGGTGTTTTTTCAATCCTTTTTTCAACAAACAATTTTTTTTTTAGCATAATTTTAGAAAATGTTGAAATTTGACCTTCAAAAAAAAACAAGTGCGTTCTGGAAGACACATTTTTTTTTTGGGGGTGTTTTTTCATGTTTTTTGAGAGTTTTTGGGCTAGAGTTCCCGTTTTGAGGTCATTCATCGGTAAATGTTGTTAAGTGTGGACTTCCAAGCTAGCTTATATACATTCGAATTATATCACAGGAAGAAGGAAGTGCGGATTGGTCTGAAGGAAGCATACATATATATACAGTGTGATACTAATTGAATAAATTATGATAAGTGCTATAACAGAAGTGCGGATTGTTTTGGGGCAGCAGTATGGATATGCTAAAGATTTACCTTCCTATTCTACAATGCATAAAGAGGAAGGATTACACCTCAAGTGAAGAAGCTTCAAAGTTATGCAAAGTGAAAGTTTTAGTGTTGGTGCAGCTCAGTGCAAGTTGGTGCAGAAATGAATGATCAATGTTGAAGGCAAATAAAGAATAAGTGACAAGGTCTTGGAAGAATTCATAGGTCAGGGGTTTGAGTCTTGGTCATGGTACTTGTCATTTGAAGATCTATAAGAAGAATTTCTCGTGGGTTTTCCTCTCCAAGAGGGAGAGGTTTTTCCCTGGCTCTAGGAGCCTAACTTTGTGTCTTTTGTATGTTGGTAATTGACTTGATGAAAAACTAAATAAGCTAAGGAAGAAAAGACATAAGTATCTCAAGTAAATTCACAAGTAATTATCAAGAAGAGAATTTGTATTAACTCACAACCCTTCAAAATTTCCGAACAAACAACAGAGAACAAGGGAAGACATGTTTCCAAGAGATCGGATCGCTTTATAAAAATCTTGCTTATGGATAGGAGTCTTGCCGCTTTGAAATGGATAGGGAGGTGGGGATTTGGATCACCACCCCATTCTCCTCGAAACTCAAAGGGATGAATCAAAAGCCGGGCTCTCCATTTAAGTTCAACCCTGGATGGCTCTTAGAGGATTCCTTTAACACCCTATTCAAAGAGGCCTGGTCCCCTTATGAAAACGAAGGGCAACTCAATGTTACTGAATCTTTCTTGAAAAACCTTAAAAGAATGGAGAAGGCCACCTATTCGGGCTAAAAGAAAGAAAATTAGAAGAGGAAGCCCGATGCAGGGGTAATAGATTCGAAAAATACTTTATATTTTATTAAACCTAAGGGGTCCTATGTTTTTGAGAGAATATTGATTTATGTAAATATTAATGGGTTTTTAGAGTGATTTTAATTAATTAATTGTGAGGATTTGTTAATATTCCCAAGTGATTGGAGAATATGAGAGAAATTAGTTTTTAGATATTTAAGAGATAATTATGAAGCCTAAGTTAGATTTGGTTTCAAAATTTTAGGGATAAAATCTAGATTGTAGGGGTGTTGAGATATTTGAGGAATTTATTGAGTTATTGAAGGGATATTGAACCTAAATTGGTTCAATTAAATTTGTATAAATTAATAAGCTTAGAAGGAAAAATAGAATCAGAGAGAGCGAGGAATAGAGTAGCAACAGAAATTACTTGTAAGCCTTTGGGAAAGATTTTAAATGTGGCCACTGGTTGAAAATCAGGCCAAAGAAGAATAATGTTGATGTAGGTACTGTTTATTAATGCAGAATTTAATTTTCTAAAGTTTATGTCCCATTATTGAGTTTTGTGTAGAATTGATTGGGTAATTTAGCATCAGAATTAATCGATTCTAAAAAGGAAGAATGCCTGTGTAAGACATTGGTGAATAGAATTCACGTGTTCATGGTATAAAAGGGGGTTTTGAATCCTTTTGAATTGTTGAATTATATGGTTATGTTTTAAATTGAATGCAATCAAATGTCTATAATCCTGTATAATTCAAATGCAATAAGGTGCTGGAGTAATACTTCACAGTTCTGTTAACAATTATAAAGTCCAAGTAAATCTTGATACAAAGCTGAAATTTGGTGGAGCCGACTACAATACAACCGGGACTCAAAAAAATTGAGATCGAGCATGTTTAAACTTTGCATTAAAATTATGTTTGATTTGGCATCAGATTGGGCCGATCCATGGCATCAGATTTGAAGAATTCAATTATTTTTTAATCGCTGGGTTATATAAACTCTGTGTCATTTTATTGTATTACGGCAAAATGAAATTCGATTTTGAAGTCAAATAGGGACTTTTATGAAAGGGGAAATGTCATCCCTAATTGAAATTCTTTGAGAAGCCACATAAGCCTGAAGTGTTATAACGTTTGATGAATTGACATATGCCGAAGGTTGAAATGAATTTGCAGGTCGAAATTATGTTTGCAGGTGGTCTAAGCCCATATAAAATATGCATGTTTCATAGAGGAACAATGATTGCAAAATTTTGTGTTTGGCCGCAATTGACCACAAGCATGGAGATTAATAAGAAATTGATGAAGGTTTTAGCCTTCTGAGAAAGGAACAACAATCAAATTATGCAATTGGAGCTGTAACAAACAACGTTCAAAACTTGAAGGCGTAGAGCTGTGAGAATGGAAATCCGAGCTGAAGTGCAACATCATCATGTTTACCAACTGCAATGGTGTAATTGTAAATGTAGTGGATTGAACTGAAGACAACAATGGCCAAATTAATATGCAGAGGTGTTGTATTGAGTAGCAGAGTCGATGGATGGTGATAAGTGAAGCGATGAGGAGATACTGACTTCATATTCCGTATTGAGTCAAGAGCGAAGGCAGAACGGTAAGCTACGACAACCATAATCAAGCAATGGATCGTATTGAATGAGGAATCAATGGATCATTTAGAATAAGGCAAGGGCATAGTAAAACGTGAGTCAAGACTCATTCAAGGTAATAAAACCTGTGGGCAAAGTTTTTCGGGATTTTATTTGTGCGGTTTAATTATATGATCAAAAGTGGGCTGAGAAGGTCAATTTTATATGCGCAATGCTTTGATTTTAAGTCAAACTTTTAAATTGATATGTACATATGGACTAACGCATATGAAGCATTGACATGTTTGGAAAATTCTTAATGCTCTGAATTTTAATAAACTTCGAAGGCTAATTTCAAGAGAGCTGATAACTTGCATTGAGTCATGAAAGTGTGAAATTTGATTCACATTTGCATAAGGTGAAAACCAAAGATTATATTTGAATTATTTAAAATTAAAATAGTTGATTTAAATTCATGAGATGGGTTTGAGTTATATGGTTTTATAATCATTGTTAAGAAATAAAGCTTCCACAAGGGATATTAAATATGGGTTGGATTGTTTGGTTTTATAACTATCAGGAAATATAGAAGCCTCCGCATATTGTGAGTTCTCCCAGATTGGGAATTTTATTGGAGCATAAAGTTGAAATGCATTTCATATGCATAATAAAGTGTGATTATGGGTGGAAGTGGTCCTCGCCTGCCATCAAA